>RBNK01000412.1:0-26472 GCA_003990785.1 Endogone sp. FLAS-F59071 | reverse complement strand
TAATAGTGAAGAATTAATAGAATATTAGAGTATTAGTTAAATATTAATATCAATTTATAATTTATAAATACTCTCTAATATATAGATATAGTAAAATCAGTACTTAGAATACTCAAAAGCTTGTTTGTATCTACTTTATACTTAATAACTTAATCTCTTATATAGCTCAAACTCCTATTAAGAAGTATAACTCAATATAATATATATATTGAAATTTGATCTTCAAATATGTGTTTGGAGTAAAGAGCACACTGGCTCATGAAGCCAATATGTGTATATTTATTAATGCTAAAATATGATTGGTCAATACAAAACAAAGATCGTCAAAGCCACAATTGAGTGATGTACGATCGATCGTTGATGATGGGAGAGAGAGATATAATAAGCTAATAATTTCAACACTCCCCCTGCTTGACATATCTTGATAAAAAAAATAAAAAATAAAATGTTCAACTGTACATCACGAATGGTATCCATGAAGTACATTCACTGCAAATAACTATATGTAAAATACTACTTGAGTGATAAGAATGACATGATAAAGAACATAAAAGTTTTTTTTTTTTTTTTTTTTTTTTTTTTTTTTTTTTTTTTTTTTTTTTTAAAAAAAAGGTTAGTTACATAAGCCCATTTTTGTGATCAACATTTCAAGTCTAGGTCGCGCAAGTGGCTTGGTTAATGCATCAGCGATTATTTCATCTGTCATCATATAGATAATATCTATCACCTTTGATTCAACTTTCTCTCAAATAAAGTGGTGCTGAATGTCGATATGCTTTGATCGAGCATGATTAATTGGGTTTTTGGCGAGGGCGATTGCTGATTGGTTGTCTTCAAATAAGGTTGTCGCACAATTCTGTAAATATCTTAGCTCATCCAATAGGGTGCATAGCCAAATGGCTTCTTTCATTGCATGTACTAATGCCATATATTCTGCTTCAGTTGTTGATAGGGCAATGGTTGGTTGATGCTTGCTTGACTAGCTGATGGCTCCTCCTGATAGGTTGAAAATATAGCCTGTGGTTGATCATCATGTATTAATGTCTCCTCCCCAGTTAGCATCACTGAAACTGATCAGTCTTAGATCCTGATCGCGTCTAAGGCACAGCTTATAATTGACTGTTCCTTTAATATATCTTAATAATCATTTGAGGGCATGGTGATGTTCTTGCATTGGATTGGCCAAAAATTGACTGATGATGCTAACAGCAGCAGCTAGATCAGGTCTTGTTCCGATCATCAGGTACATTATGCTACCGATCATTTGTCTGAATAGATTTTGGTCTGCGGATTCTCCCCCTTCAGCTTTGAGTTGAATAGATAGATCAAGGGGTGTGCTGATTGGCTTGGCATCCATCATGTTAAACCTTATAATGATTTGATTGGCAAAGTGACTTTAATCAATTGTGATTATGTGTGTTTTTCGATCATGTATGACTTGAATACCCAGAAAATATTTAATTTCACCACAGTCCATCATATCAAATGCGTTGCTAAGCTCCGCCTTGAATTTGTTCATTGTTTCCATTGAATCAGTCAGAATTAGTAGATCATCGACATATATGGCAATAATTATCAGCGATTGATCATCTTGTCTTCTTCTTAAATAAATGCTGTGATCTGATTGTAGTCTTGTAAAATTTGATTGGCTGAGGTAGTTGTTGATCTTCTGATTCTACATATGAGGTAATTGCTTTAGTCTATATAATGATCGATTGAGCTTATACACAGCTCTCGGTGACAGCTCCGATTGGTCAATTCCTTTAGGTACCATCATGTAGATCTTCTCATTAAGATCGCCATTCAGGAATGCAGTTTTTACATCCATTTGGTGAATTTCTAAGTTTAGGACTGCACCAATTGATAAGAGTGCCCTGATCGATGTGAATTTCGCCATGAGAGCAAATGTTTCATTGTAATCAATTCCTTGCTGTTGTGAATATCCCTTGGCAACTAATCTCGCCTTGTATCTGGTAACCGATCCATCAGTGTTAAGCTTCTTTTTAAATACCCATCTGTATCCAATTGGCTTGCGTTCCGCAGGCACCTCAGGTACAATCATCCACATGTCATTATTCTTAAGTGATTTAAGCTCTTGATTGATCGCTTCCTGCCAAAGCTTTGCATCAGGTAGAGAAATTGCTTCCTTGTAGGTCATTGGGTCATTGGTCGATTCAATTAAATTAGCTTCTAGCATGTGATCTTGCCAAATTTGTAGAGCTTTAGTGTCTATCAATTGTTCAATTGACTCCCAAGTGTTGTCGTTATCATCGTCATAGCCTAGCCATTTAACTAGATATTGCCTTTTTTCATCAATCTTGTGTTCTCTAATGATCGCTTCAATGACATATTCTTGATCTTCTGGATTGACGATTGTTGGGGTTTTTAATATAATAGATTCATTAAATGTGACATTGCAGCTGATCTCTATCTTCCTATTGGTTGGATCCCAGAGCCTGTATGCCTTCTTTTTGTCATAATAGCTAATCATTTTAAGCTTTTTGGATCAGGGCGCCAGTTTTGACCTTTTTCCTTTATGAATATACATATATGTGTCAGCCCATATAATGCGCAAGTTACTAATATCAGGCTTGTGACTGTACTATAATTCAAATGGTGAAGCACTCTCCTTATTGGCTCATGTTGGCAATCGGTTGCGTAAATATATAGCACTTGCAGCAAGTTCAGCCCAAAGTTCATCAGGTATGCTGGCAGTGATTTTAACGGCCCAGATTGACTTCATTAATGTCTAGTTATATCGTTCGGCAACACCGTTTTGTTGTGGTGTATCTGATGTTATTATTTCATGATGAATTCCGTTTTTGATTAAAAATTCACGCATCTCGGTGTTTATATACTCTCCCCCTCCATCGGACCAGAGAATCTTCAGTTTTCGGCTCGATTGCGTTTCGGCAAACACCTTGAATGCCTGGAATCGATCAAATGTATCACTTTTGTTGTTAATAAAATATGTTGTGACATAGCGAGTAGCATCATCGATGAATGTTAATATATATTTCGCTCCATTAACTGATGGCATGGGCATCGGCTCACACAGATCTGAGTGCACCCTTCCGATAGGCTCCATCGATCGATTTTTCATGTATCCGAAAGACTTGCAGTGCAACTTTATGTGTTCACACCTGGCGCATATTTTGATTTGTCCAGTTGACAGCCACACATCTCCGAGCCCTGTGACAAATTTGTTGATTGATTGCAGAGTATATCAGCCCGGATGGCCCAGCTGGTGATGCCATAATATATAGTTATCAATCTTAGAATCAGTGATGTTTACTTCTAGTAGCTCTAGTGATGTCGATAAATGAAATAGGTTGCCATTGGCTTGTCTGATTTTGATTTCCTTATGATCCGCACCAATTTTAATTACTGATCCGTCGCTTTTGAAGGTTATGTCATTTCCGTCACGTGTCAATACCCATACAGATATTAAATTTCTGGTAATTTCTGGTATATATAAAACATCCCGTAATTTCAGCTCATCATTGAGCTCAATCATCCCAACGTGCATCACCCATAGCTTCTCATTCCCTGCACATATGACCAAGCCATTGTACTCAGTCACCGTCTCGAAAATCTCCCATTGGTTGAACATATGTTACGTAGCACCTGAATCGATGATGGTGCCAATTGCCAGATTTGCTTCGACTCTCGGTTTAGCCTTTTCTTTTTCTGTTTTTACCCAATCATTGAATTTGTTGCATTGAAATATTCTATGTTCTCCCTCACAGACATAACATTTCCAAGGATGTCCTCAAAAATTCCCACCTTGATGAGCTTCGCGATTGCCGCCTCGGTCGCCTCTGTTATTATAATGATCTCCTCAATTGTTTCTGTTATCATTGTTGTAGCCTCGGCTTCATCCGGCACTTCCACCTCAGTTGCTGCAACCACCACCTTGGTAGCTACCTCGGTCGCCACCTCGGTAGCTACCTCGGTCTGTCACATGGGCTTCGTTGTACCTTTGTTTGTTATCCGGGTTGAACCTGATGTATGTGAGTTGTAAAGCCTCCAGCATTGTCAGCATATTCTCCTGCACAAGTATTAATTCCCAGTACCTGGGGCTTAGACTCCGGAGATATTGTAGTATAGCTTCTATATCGGTCATGTCTTCGATTTGCACTATAATTTGGTTGAACATGTCATTATAATCTTCGATCGATCCCTTTTGCTTCATCATCGCAAGCTTATTGCATATTCGTAACAATTGTTCCATTGGTGCATATTTTTGCATCATAGCCTCTTTAAGCTCATTCCATGAATCAAATTCTCTCGATGTGTTCATGTGCCTCCATAGCCACATTCTAGCATTGCCTGTAATTTTACTGATTGCTGTATTGACTTTCTCCTTTTGTACTGATAGATTGGCGCTGGTGATAAATTGCTCTATGGCATCAAAGTAATCAAATAATCTGGGTGCACCTCCTAACCCATTGAATTTGTTGATCGATCTCAGGTACTCCTTCGCTAGATCATTAAGCTTTGTTGATGTTGTTGGTAATGGTGATGGTGATTGTATTTGTATTTATAGCATGTTGCCTTCTGTAGCTGCATTCTGATTAGTTGGCATGCTGGGTAATGCATTTGTTTTGTCGATTTTTGCTATCAATTCGCCAAATAGGGTTGTCAGCATATCTAATTTATCTTTCTGATTTCTGATCGTTATAGCTATCTGTTCCTGTCGATCGAGGCTAAATCCAATATTGCTCTGATGGTTGCCATCCAATCCTTCATTGTCATCATCAGAGAGTTGATATCTGTTGTCTGTTTTTGATTTAGATTGCAATCTTGTCAATCTTGTTGCTGACGACAATGTATATAGATTGTTCATTTCATTGTGTCATTGAATGCTATATCATTATGTGTTGTTTATTGCGTTGCTTTATCGTGGTGTCGTTTGTCGTATTGTTTATTGTGTTGTTTGATGCATTGTTTACAATGTTAAATAAATGCTTACTGTAATCACAGTTATAATTGTTATGATTGTGTAGATGCTATGATTGCATAGATCTCAGGTTGTCGAGCTGCAATTCGAGCAGCTTAGGGCTCATAACCTGTTGAAATTTGATCTTCAAATGTGTGTTTAGAGTAAAGAGCACACTAGCTCATGAAGCTAATATGCATATATTTATTAATGCTAAAATATGATTGGTCGATACAAAACAAAGATCGTCTAAGCCACAATTGAGTGACATATGATCGATCATTGATAATAGGAGAGAGAGATGTAATAAGCTAATAATTTCAATATCATGATCCATTGGGTGTAGATTCTGGTAAGTTGAACTTTGTTGAATAACCACTTGAGGGCCACATGATCTGTGATAAGGGTAAACTTTTGTCCAATTAGGTAGTGGTGGAAGTACTCAATTGCCCAAGTTGCTGCCAAGCATTCCAATTTGGTTGCTTTGTAATTAGCTTGTGCTGGATTGGTTCCTTTGCTAGTATATGCAATCATGCATTTATTCTCTTGTTTGTCTATCTGCATTAGGACAGCTCTGAGTTCTTTAGCTGATCCATCAGTATGTAAGGTAAACAGTTTTTCCCAGTCAGGTTGTTTCAGGATTGGTGCACTCATGAGGGCTTCTTTGAGTTCTTCTATAGCTAAACATTGGGGCATTCCGAATTTAAACTAAGTTTCTTTCCTAAGCAGGTAGTGCAGGGGTTATGTAATCATAGAAAAGTCCTTAATGAATTTTTGGTAAAAGGTTGCTAGTCCCAAAAAGGCTCATAACTCAGATACATTTGTAGGTACTGGGTAGGTTCGGATCTTCTTGGTCTTGCTCAGGTCAGTTCTCAGTCCTTCTGCTGTGATGATGAATCTAAGGTACTTCATTTCTGTTTCTCCGATTGTGCACTTCTTTACTTTAAGTCTGAATTCACTTTCTCGAAGTTTGCAAAAAATCTTAATGATTCCTTTAACATGACTTGGCCAGTCTGGTGAGTATAGCTGAATATCGTCAATGTATACTGTGATGTTCTTGCCAATCATATCTCTGAAGATATCAGTCATTGCTTTTTGGAAAGATGGTAGGGCATTGCATAACCCAAAGAGCATCCGGGTGTACTGGTAGTGACCATCTTGTATTATGAATGCAGATCGTTTACTTGCTTCAGGGGTGAGTGTAATTTGGTGATATCCAGCATACAAATCAAAACTTGAGAAGTATTGAGGCTGCTTCTCCACTAAATCCAGTAAGTCATCAATCCTTGGTATAGGAAATACATCCTTTTTGGTAATAACATTAAGGGCTCGGAAGTCTATACAGAATCTTGGGGCTGTTGTTTCAGTTCTGGTCTCATTCTCATTAATGATAATTTTCTTCTTTGGTGCAATAATAATAGGAAATCCCCAAGGGCTCTTTGATTTGATGATTACACCATCATTTTCCAGTTGAGTGATTTCTTCAGTAACCCATTTTCAGTAGCTCGGGTTGAGGCGGTAGGGTGCCTTCTTAATTGGTTCATGGTTACCTATATCAATATAATGTTGGTACTTGGTGTCTGCTCCTGTGGTACTTTCCAAACTTGTTACGAAGATATCTTGGTTCCTATTGATAATCACCTTGATTTCCATGATTTGTCTGTCTTATAAGTTTCTTCCAATTTTGACTGCTAGGTGGTCATTCTTTCCTTCTTCCTTTCGGTTTACTGAAATTTGTTATCGGTTTACAATAGCTACATTGACTTCAGTTGATCCGAATCCACCTTGACCTCTAGCTGTAGTTCTGACCAAGTTGGGATATTGCTCTCGGAGTGTAACTATTGTATAAGGTAGGATGATCATTTGTGTAACTCGGTCTCCTTTTTTTAGGTCAATTCGATTGGTTTGGTGTTAGTTGACTACAATGACTCTGATAGTTTCGGTATAATCTTGATCGATTACTCCTGCATCTGTAGTGAGTTCTGCTTTTGCCAATGAGCTCCTTGGTTTCACCATTCTGAAATGTCCTTCTGATATTTCTAAGGCAAATCCGGTGTCAAGAATTATACTATCTCCAAGTTGTAGAGATATGCTCTCTAGGGTCATAAGGTCAAGTCCTGCTGATCCTTCTGTAGTATATTGAGGTAATGATAGCTCGTAGTTGGTTCAACGAGCATTGATCATAATATTGATCATGTCTTCATTATGTTCTTAGTGATGTTTATTGTCCCAGTCTTCAAGGTAGGTTCTGTGATACTTATAGTTGAAGTGTTGGTCTAGATACTCCGATCTTTTGGCTACTATCCACATGTCTTGTATGTTCCATTCATCCTAGTATTTGTTCTGAAAATCATCTTGGTTTCCAAAGAAATATAACTTGCCAATGAAAGGTGCCTTCTCTTTGCAGATATCCCAGATACAGCTTCTATCTTTAAAGGGGTGTGGTTGTTTTCCTAAGTAAGGTCCTTGATGAAGATCTGGCATTTTTTGCTTCTTGGATTGTGGAGGCTTGTTATGTATCCATGGTTTGGTAGGCATGTATTCCTGAAGGCTATCTTCTTTTGGGATCCGCTTTGTTTATGGACAGTCGCACATCATTTCTACACAATAAATCCTTTGTTCACAGAATGGATAGTATCGATATTTCATATTCCAATCGATGAGGTAGTTCTGTTCCTTCTTATAGAGTAGTCACCAGCCATGTTAAGCTTTTTCTTCATCATCTATATTCTCAAAGTCAATATTGTGGCTTGATCCAGGTTGGGCAACCATAACTTAATCAAGTTTATGCATAACATCCTCTGTTTCGGGTCAAGCTCCCTTTTGAATGTTGATGGGGACCTAGAAAGTTCTTCCTCTACAGGTAATCCTCATTCTTTTACCAAAGATATTGATGATGGCCCTTGCTTTATCTAGCCATTTATTTCCTAAGATAACATTATAGGTCTGAGTATTAACAACAAGTATGGTTACAGGTATGGTGATATCTCTGAATCGGATGGGAATGTCCTTTATTTTTCTGAGAGATACTGCATGGTTGCCACCTAATGTAGTGAAGTTCAGACTTGTTGGCAGTTCAATTCCCCATCCTAATCTATCAAGTGCTTTCTTGGCGATGATGCATCCTTCTGCTCCTAAATTGATGATAGCTTCAAAAGGTATTGACTTGATAGTACATATAGCAATGGCTGAAGCTTTCCTGGTATCTTCTTCATCACTCATTTTTTCTGCTAATGGTTGGGCCTGGTTGATCTTGATCATCTTGAATCCTGGTTTGGTATTACTCAGTCCTTCTCTGATTTGGGTCTTGATGGCCAGATTGAGTTCCGCTGCTTGAGCAAAGGTCATGCTAACCTGTCAATTCTTCATATCTTCCTAAGCATTATAGTGATAGGTTTTGGTGCATCGAGTCCAGGTTTCATGGCTTGGGCTTTCTGACATCGGTTGATCTTGACTAGGTTCTTTGAACTTGCTGAAATCCGGGGCCTCATATATGACTTCAGGCTTCTTGTGCTCAATGACTACCTCAGGTTCCTTGTTCTTCTTGTTTCCTTCCAGATGATTGTAAGGTTTTTCTGGAGGTCAACCTGGTTTCCTTCCTGGTATGGCTGATAGAATCTGGATATCTTCATTGTCACTATCTTCAAAGATCTCTTAAATCTGGAGGATTGGCATTTGTGCAAGATACATCCCATCTCTTTGTCTGGTCTGCTGTTGGCAGTTACTATTGCTTGGTTCTGCTCTTCTATTTATCTCTGACTGATAATTTCTGGCAATGTGTCCTTCTTCTCCACATTTGTAGCATATTAAGAATTGATTATAATTCCTGTTACTCTGATTGTTGTTCCGATTTGCAGGTTGGGCACTATAAGAAGAGTTGTAAGGCTGTCATCTAGATTAGTATTGCTTTTTCTCAATGTTGATGATATGTGCTTCCATCCTGGCAAACTTGGCAGTTAACTCGTCAATATCTTGCTCAGTAGATACTGGTAATTCCAATAGTACTTATAGATATATCTGATCTATCCGATTCTTGTGATAGTCTTTGGTAGTGTTTCCGAATCAGTATCCTTACTAATCTTGGTAGTATATCTGGATGGTCTGTCTTGTCAAGGTTGTTCACAGTAGTGAAAGTATATCACTGGGGTATATACTCAATAAAATCGAATATTACTCCCCCATGTTGGGCACCAAAATGTGAGGATAAGACTCTGGAATCGGCTAAGTATAGAAGATATAGGGGGCTCAATTGAGAACCAGTAGCTGGGCTAAAATCTGTACTGTATATAAAACCAAAGTGGAAAATAAAGTGTATAGAGGAATAAAACTATGAAAATATTAAAGTATATGTTAAGAGGTGCTAGGGAATATTAGTCCCTTCAGATGTGTATCAGCAATCAATTATCTATTAGATGTCAAAAAGGTTCTCTTTCTTAGCTCGAATTTACTAAGCAATACTTTTTTTACCAGTTGCATTTGGATTATTAGACTCATATTGGGCTCAAACTTAGGCAAAGATTTATTGAATGGAAATAAAGAAGGATATTTATACAGTTCTGAAGAGGTGCTGTATGGGTAGCTACCCTGTTACTACTCTCAAAACTATTGGCTATTCAAAATATAAACTAATTATGAATTTATGTGATGTAACGAGTTATATAAGTTATGGATTTAAGACAGTTAAAGATTTATGATGGTTAAAAAGTTAAGATGGTTAAAAGGTTTCACAAATCAAGGAACTGTTCCAATTAGTCGAAATCTCTTTGTATTATGCTAATTTCTTCTTTAAGTTCCTCAAAGGTGGTTTGAAATAGCTGGTGAAACGTGGATAGTCCAATTTTGGTAAGTCTTTTCAAGATGGCTGGTCAGAACTGGAAGAGTCCATAAATCCGGAGGGCGATCCTTTGAGATTGGAGTAGAATCTCTTGATGTAGTGCTCGTTTGCATCCCTCTACATGTCATCGGTCTCATACATGTTCGAGATCTTCTTCCCAGATCCTGGTAATCTTATAGTAGGCCTGAAATTCATCTTGTATCTGTCATTTTTGAGCAATGTCGATATTCTTTATTATTATTTGAGTCCTTCATAGAGCAGATCCTTCCTTAGGTAATAGTTCGAATAGAGGGTCTTCTAAGGCTCGGTATACTTCAATGACTCGGCTTCGGAGATATTCGTCATTGTTGAATTAGGGCATTTTATACTTGTGTGAATCTTTCAGTCTTCTCTTAATATACTATTAGTTAATAATAAAAGATCATCAACATATAATGTAATAATTGCTAATGATGTAGATGATCTTTAAATATAAATACTATAATTAGAATTCAACTTGATAAAGCCTTATAATAAAGTAAGATATTCATCAATTTTCTTATTCTATATTTTAAAGGATTGTTTTAATCCATATAAGATTTTTTTAAGTTTACATACTAGTTCAGATGAAGAAGTTTAAATATCTTATAGAATTATCATATAGATTTCTTTATCAAAATTTCTATTAAGAAATGCAGTTTTAATATCTATTTGATAAATTTCAAAATTATATTAGGAAACTATTTTCAGTTTATAGTCTATGACTAGCATCTGTACTCATAGGCTGTTCTCAGGCTATTTGCAGGCTGTTCTAGATAGTTCATAGTTTGTAATATTGTTCTAGAGATATTTGTAGTTCGTAATATTATTCTAGTAGAGTTCTAAGGTAGTTTACAGCTGTTTGCCAATAATAGTTCATAGTCTATAACTAGTATTTATATCTATAGCTATTTTATTTATAGCTCTTAGTAAAATAGTTTGCAGCTCTTAGTAAAATAGTTTATAGATTAATTAACCATTGTGACAAATGTACTAATAACCAGTCGTTTATTCATATATTCCAAGTGAGAATGCTCAGAGTGTCAGATTCGATATCTCCCTTTGTATATCCTTACTACAGCTATGTACTGTGCTCTTCAGGCTTTACTATGACTGATATTGAGATATTCCAAGACTCTGTGCAAACTGATTTATTTAGATAGAAATAGAGAGGGTATTTATACAAATTTGCTAGAACTGAATGAATAAAATAATAAAGACTTCGCTACAAGTATAACTCAATAACTGTGAATAATATTTCATCAATAAAAATGAGATCGGTCACTAAAAACTATATTCGTCACTAGTGGTAAGATTGCTCGCTAAAAATGACACTAACTAAAAATGGAAGAGTACAGAATGTTATAGTAACTCCTAAATCAAGCATAGTATAAAATTCATGAAAATCAGTTAAGTTGGGGGTCAGCCATCACATCTGAGGGCTTAACTAGGAATGTCTCATCCTCAAGACTAGATAAAAGCATAGTGATTTCATTCTCAATAGCCTGGCGAATTGAAGCGATCTCCGCATACATAAGTTTGACAATATTAATGGTTTTTCCATAGAACCTAGATAAAACCCATTTATATCTAAGGAAGAGTACATAGGTCCTGTCAGCTATATCTTTTTCAAATTTTGACAATAGCATCTCCTGTTTCTGTAAATAGCATTGGAGATAGCAAGCATATCCCTGATAGAACCTAATTGTGATATCAGTAACTCGGCTCTGATTACATAGCCATTTATGATACTACCACATCAGGATGAGGAGTTTTTCGAGGTCTTCCTCTTTATCTAGGGGAACCAGGTCGATTGAGTCTAACTCCCTTGTCAGTGCTTCCTTAATTGCTTTTTCTACATCCTTTCTATAGTTGTATTTGTTCAGTATAGTAGGCCTTGATTTTACTTCAGTAGACCAGAGTAGGGAGAATGGAACCGTTGAGTCTCCTAAGCCAAATTGTACTTTCTTTTATAGCTTGTACATAGTATAGTTCTTCCCACTTCGGTTGTAATTTAGCCAACTATGAAGATTCTACAATATTCCAGTATACAAGGACTTAGTCTTCAATATGCAAAGGGGTTGCATTCACCTTCCTATTTTAGTTTATTCGTTGCCTCTCCTGCACCTTGTTGATGAACACGGATGCCTTCTTTCAGATTAATTATAACCTACTGATATATCATGTAATGTAAGCCTATAATCAATTATCATACATTCTGATATCTTTTTCAGGGTAGTGGAATTCTCAGTTTGGTAATCTGCTATATACAAGCTCGAAGGGGCTGAATTTTGTTAAGGCTTGTCAGATGATTCGAACTGCAAAAAGAGCACTATCAAGATAATAGTCCTATGTTGCTTCTTGATTAATAATTTTTGCCAAGATATTCTTGACTGTTTAGTTAGTGCATTTGGTTTGATCATTTCTCTGTAGGTAGTATGATATTGTTCAGATATGCTTGATATGGTAAGTCTATTTGAGTTCTTTGATTAGTTTATTCAGAAACTCTATACCTCGGTTGCTGGTTATTTCCTTTGGTACCCCATGTCAGCAAATAATATTGGTATGCAGGAACTTGGCTACCATTTGCACATCTACATCTTCAACTGCTATCACCTCTGGATATTTTGTAAAGAAATCTACTGCTAAAATAATGTATCTTTTTCTTATTAATGTTACCAATATGAGTCCTATGACATTTATTCCAATGTACAAAAATGGCTCAGCCTTGATGGTTGCAGAAGCAGCTCAGGGCATATCTTTTGCTCTTGCTCATTTTTGGCATATGTTGCAATTTCATACAAAGTTAGTTACATCATCTTGCATTCCAGGCCACTATGCTGAATTCCTAAGTCAGTATAAAGTATTGTCCTAGCCTATATATCTAGATAATAGATGATTATGTGCTAATGATAAAATGTTTGATATATCCTTTATCTGTATTACTAGAATAATGTGTCCTTCCTTTTTATAATATAATAAATTATTCTGAATTTCATACTGTCTGCTAGTAGTCAATAAAATATTCTTTATTCAATCCTCTATATCTTCTCTAATTTCTCTTCTTGTTAACTAAATTACCAAATCATAGTATAGTATTGTGTTCATTACTACACCCTGCCTTAGGCATCTAATAGTGGTATTCTGCTAAGTATATCAGCATTTTGATTTATCTTTTCTTTTCTGAATTTCACTATAAAATCGTATTCTTGAAGCATTATGATCTATCATACATACATTCCACTTGGATCAAGTCTATTGAACAACTATTTGAGTGCTGAATGGTCTGTAATGACTTCAAAATGTTGTCTAATAAGGTAATACTTAAACCACTTAACTGCCCATACAACTGTGAGGCACTCCAATTTGGTTAATTCGTAATTTTTCTCAGCACTGTGAGTTCCTTTACTTGCATAACAAATTACTTATTCTAGGTCTTTGGTATCGTTTTGTGAAAGGATTGCTCCTACTTCTATTATACTTGCATTGGTATAAAGCTTGAAAAGCTTTGTCTAATTTGGTTTTGCTAATATAGGTGCAGTCACTAGAGCCTTCTTCAATGCATTGAGTGCCTCTTGCTCAAGTTTGTTTTGTTCTTCATCAATTTCCACCCAATTGTAACTTTTTGTAAGGGTTGCATATAGAGGTTCAGCTAGGTTTGCAAAGTTATGTATATATCGATAGTAGTATGAGGCTAGTTCTAGAAAGGTATGCATTTCTATTCAGTTTATAGGTCGTTTAAATTTAGTGACAGCTTCTACTTTAACTGGATTGATTCAAATTCCTTCCTTGTCAATAATGTGCTCAAGTATCATGACTTTTTCCATAGTGAATGTACACTTCTTTGGTTTTAAATAAAGACCTTCAGTTCTCATTCAGTTGAATACTTCACGTAGTGTCTTAATGTGGTCTGGGAATGTTACCGTAAATATTGTAATATTATCAATATATACTAGTAATGTTTTTCTAATGAGATCTCCAAATATCTTGGTTATTATTTTCTGAAAGCTTGCTGAGGCATTTTTGAGTCCAAACGGCATTTGTAAATATTTCCAATAGCCTTGTGAGGTTACAAAGGAAGTGATTTCCTATGATTCTTTATCAAGTCCCATCTGATAATATCTATTAGTCATATCGAGGGTTGTATAGAGACTTGCTCAGATTGGTATTTTTGAAAAGATGTTGTCGATTCTTGGTATCAGAAAGGCATCTCCTTTGGTGATATTGTTTAGCTTCCTAAAATTGGTATACATTCTTGAGGCAAAGGTTCCAGCTTCTAATCCTTTCTTAGATACAATAATGTTTGGGAATCCTCATGGGCTGTCCATTTTGGCAGCCATTCCTCCTTTGACCATATCATCTATTTCTTTTTGTTGCCATTCAATATATGTGGGTGATGTTCAGTATGATGTACATTTGATTAGAGGATGCCCTTGGATGTTAATGTGATGAAAGTGCTTTGGCAGCTTCAAGTTGATTTTCTCAAAGATTGTTGCAAATATGTTAGAGTATTCATTGATAAGTTCTTTTAACTTCTTTTTTTCTCCTTCATCGAGATATTCTCTAAAAGTATATATCTTCTTATTTGCCATTTTGGGTACGTGCTTGAGTTTTGTTATGATTTTTACGATGTTTATTCCAATAGATCTGAACCCTTTGTCTCCTCTAGTTATTTCTTCGAGGTTGGCTACTTCTATGGCCTTGCCTGTCCAGATGGATATGATTATTAGCTGTGCAACTTGATCTCCTCTGTAAAGTTTAGCTATGTTGAATCAATGTCAGTTGACAACTATGATCTTGATTTTGCCTGTATAGTCTGCATTGATGACTTCTGCATCAATCATAATTCCAGCGACTACTAGAGAACTCCTTGGTTTAATTTGACTATAATATCCTTGAGGTATTTTTATGGCAATTCCCATTTCGACTATATATGATTCTCCCAGTTGCAGTTCGATGTCCTTAATGGTAAAGAGATTAAATCCAGTGGCTTGTTCACTTTTTTGTTCTAAAGGTTTGGCCTTCTAGTTAATTCATATGATCTACATCATGAAGAATTCCTTTTGCTCATCTTTATCATCACTTTCTATCATTTGTGGACAAACTTCTCTTTCTAAGTCGACAGGTATTTCATAACATTGTCCTTTCCAGGTAATTCGCATTTTGCATACACTAAGGTCGATTACTGCTTATACTTTCTTTAGCCAGTTATTTCCAATGATGAGATCATAGGACATAGTGTCAACCACTATTGCTGATACCGAGATGATAAGTTTACTAAAGCGAATAGATAGTTTATGTACTTTGCCAAGCGATGTTATAATATGTCCATCTGCTACTATGATTGTTATGGTTGTAGCTTCTTCAATCTGCCATCCAAGTCAGTTGAGCATTGTTTTACTGATGATGCATCCTCCAGTACCTGTATCAATAATGCATAGCATCATAATTTCCTCAATCTGGCATTGTAAGTATGCTGATAAGTTCTGCAGTTCATTATCCTCCAATTATTATACTATATTGATTTCCACTACTTTATACCTAGGTTATACATCACTTATCCCTTTTCAGATTTGCTGTTAGAATGTTAGAAATTTGGCAAGTTGCCCTATTTTGACCAGAATAGTCATATCTTCCATTTCCTTCTATACATCTAGACTATATTTTTTAGATTTCTGTAGTTTGCATTTCTTATTTCCTTTGCTTATGGGTGCTTCAGACATTGGCATATCTTCTTGGATAATTCAGTTCACTTCTTCTTTGAAGAGCTCATCTTGTTTGTCACTGTCAAATTCGCATTCTTATGCTCATTGAGCTACCTGCAGAGTTTTTGTTATATATGGAGATCCTGCTTTCTTAGGTTGTCTAGGTTTTTATTTTTCTTATATAGCTGGGAATGCTTCTACTTGGCTATACTTGTCTTCACTATTAAAATCTTCTTCTTTAAAGATGACAATATTTATCTGAGTCCATCCTTAGGTTCCTGATCGAGCAATTCTGCTTGTTTCTGTCATACATCTTAAGGCATAGTGCCCTTTTTCTCTACATCTCCTGCATACTCTCATGTCTGGCTGAGTATAGTCTCTTGATATATGCCCATCTTAGTTATATTTGAAGCACCTTGAATTGCTGATTGGATATGCATTTGGTCCTATCACAGGGGTTGGGTTTGCTATAAATCATTAGACTAGTCGCTGTGTATGGATTTGCCTTTTAAAGTCTGATATATGTGCAGTCATCTTGCTTATCTATTCAATGAGATTGTCCATGGCTGGGTTCTTTCATAAGGCTGCCCCCCAGTTGACTGTTGCTGGTATAATAGTAGGTACAACTGTTGGTACTGTACAGGATTCTTGGAGGTTGCTTGGTAAAATCTGCTACATTATATCTTGGTCCAGATTTTGTGCAGCCCAATATCTTTGTGCATAATCCACTTTTTACACATGATTTAGTCCAACTGGGCTGGAGCGTACTTGGAGAGCGATTTTCTGGTAAAGTCTATTTATGAAAGACTGCTTTATGATAAGATCCTAGTTGGCTACCAGATATCTTGCAAGGTCTATTATATGTTAGATTTTTGTATGGAAGGTAAGAGGACTTTCATTTATTCCTTAGTACATTAATGCTAGCTGATTCTTTATGCTTTGCTATATGTCAGCAGTATAGTAAGTATTTCTTAACTATGCAATAGCATTGATAAAGGTTACTATGGTATTAGCTTCTGTATTTACTCCTCCTGCTTCTATGTTAAATCCTCCATTTACTGCTATAGCAAGTGCTGCGGTATCATATGCAATCTTGGCAGGTCCTTATAAAACTACTTCTAGGATGTTTACTTTTGTAATATTATTGAACTGTCAGATTGTATTGTAAACCTATAAATCTTCGATGAACTTGATTACTGATTCAGCTGGTACATAACTAGTGAAGGTTAGTGGTCTTTCTGTCATTTCATATATATTGTTTTCTAGTTTGTCATCTATTTCATCATTGGATGATTTATAAAATAATACTTGTAGGTCATCACCAAAATTGATAATTGATTTGTCATTTGATGATAACCCATTATATACTATAAGGGAGGCGATGGATTCTCTTGTCTCACTATAGTTGCCATCCAAAGGGTTAGGTATAATAAATTCTTCTTCCTTAGAGCCAGAACTATTTGGTGATCTTCTTCATATGAAAAGCAGGGGTATCCTTCAGTGGTCCATTTTGAACAATACTGTCTTCCACTATGGGTATACTGTCATTACTTAAAGAGGTAGTTCAGTCCTGCTTGAATAAGGATGTAAGAGTTAGTCTTTTGATAACTCTCCTGCCAGTCAGCACCAAGATGTGGCAAATGTACTAATAACTAATTGTTCATTCATGTGTTCCAAGTGAGAATGCTTAGAGTGTCAGATGCAATATCTCTCTTTGTGTATCCTTACTACAGCTACATGCTGTACTCTTCAGACTTTACTATGACTGATATTGAGATATTCCAAAACTTTGTATAAACTGATTTATTTAGATAGAAATAGAAAGAGTATTTATATAATATAACAGACTAAAATATATTAACAGTAAAATACTTGGAATTGAGCAAGTGTAGAAAATATATTTTTAGGTAGGGGGGTCTTAGTGGTTTATATAGTAGTATCTTAAGAAGGGTAATGTGTTGGTGTAAGTGTTAACTAGCAAGATTTAAGTGTGATCGATTGAATAAAGTATATCCATTAGAATCTCGAAACTATCCCAATTGCTTACTTCTTGAGTAAAGCTTTTAGTATCCCTCAGGTTGTCTGTTGTAAGCTTCCTTAGCTTGTTACAGTCTGAATTTTATTGATAATTGTGAGTGGAGTATTTATAAGAAATTACAAGATACTATACAGGTAGCTACCCAGGTTACTACTTGAATTTCTGATTGGCTTGGCTAAATATAAGATACAAATTGATTGGCTAGAATATAATAAAATGATATATCAGGTTATAATGTAATTGGATGGTGAAATAATATATCAGATTGAAATACTATTTTAGGCTATAATGTGATTGCAGATCTCAATAATACTTCAGATCTTAATAACACTTCAAGTCTCAGTGTTATTATAGGTTACATAACTGTGATCTCATATGATCAAATTATATATCATTACAAAATGTTCCATCACATCTCCTTCCTTTCTGTGAGTTAGACTTCAAGGTATAGTTCTAACTCGGAGAAATCTCTTTGTAACTGTTTTACCTCTTCCTCTAGCTCCTTCATATCATTCTGTATAAGTTGATGTAGTTGGAATGTACTACATCAAAAGTGGTTCAAAGTACTAGGCTTGTGCTTAAATAGTTGATAAATCTGTTTAGCTATTTTTATAGCATAGACAGGGAGTGCTCCTTTGAGGGCTTATTGACAGATTTCCCTATCCTTCTGGTTCCAGATATGTTCAACTTCTTCATCCTAGAGTTGTACAATTCAGTAGTATTCTTTCTATTTATTGATTTGTGCTAGGTGTTGTCTCCTTTGAATGTTGTATACAATCGATTGGGTCTTCTGTAAGGTCAATCCTTCTATCTCCTCAAGGTCTTCTAGGGGTTCTATATGTCAGTATGCCTCGATCAGGCTGACTCAGACTTCATAGAAGTTGTTCCAGTGGGACATGGTACTTCTTGAGGCAGTTTTAGTGAACAGTGTAGAGTAAGATTGTTTCTGTTATTTTTTGTAACTAATATGTAGTTCCTTTTATACTGGTGATATAGTATGGTCCTTCCTATTTTGGGTTCAATTTTGCTGACCATGAAGACTCTACTATGTTCTGGTATAGTAAGACCTGGTCACTAATCTTTAATCTCTCGGTTTTCTTGTGTTCCTTGTCGTAATTCTTCTTTTGTCAATCTTGTGCAATAGCAATAAATTCTCTCACCTTGTTTTGGACATTGTGTAATTCTTGGATTTCTCTTATTACATGATGCTCGACTTGCATTTCTTAGGAGATATGGCTGAGTTCAGGGGTGGTTATTACTTGGTCTACCAGCTGATGAGCTTTCCTTCTATAAGCGAGCTCAAAAGAGATAAACTTTGTTATTTCTTGTCTTATTGTTCATAGTGCAAATAAGGTGGAAGATAGGTACAAGTCCCAATCTCCTCCTTGTAATTGTACTACTTTGGTGATCATGTTTTTGATAGTTTGATTTGTCTGTTCGATAAGTCCATTTCCTTGGGGATGGTAGGCAGTAGTCTTTATCTAGCAGATCCTGAAGTGTTGCATTAATATCTGTATGAATTCATTAACAAATTTAGTTCCTTGATCAGAGGTCATTTCATAGGGTATTCTATGGCAGCAGATAATATCTTCATAGATAAAGGGTGCAATGTTAAGGGCATCTGCAAGGGGCAAGGCTCTTGCTTCGGAGTACTTGGTCAGGTAATCTACTACTACTACAATGTATCGATTTTCTCTAAGTGTTCTTGGTAGTGGTCCTACAATGTCTATTCCAATATGCTCGAAGGGTTCTCTAGGTACAATCAGTTATAAGGTCTCAACTTCCTTTTCTTGATGCCTCTTCTGGCAAGTGTTGCATCTCTTAATATATTCTCTAATATCTTCATACATATTCTTCCAATAATATTTTTCTGATAATCGTTGATATGTGTTATCTATGCCCATGTGTCCTGCAAGCTGATGATCATGAGAGGCCTGAAGTACAATCTGCTTTTTGTGTTCAGGAATTACAAGTCATATCTGTCCTCTATATCGTCAGTAAAATATATTATTCTTGATAAAATAGTTAAGTACCATTGTCTATATAAGCCATTGATCATTTTTGTTCATCATTCCAGTAAAGGTTAAGTTACTGAGGTAATCCAAATATTCGTTATAGAGTTTAGTATCCATTGGGTAGGTATATTCTTTTTGGTTTGGAGTATCGATCTCATATAAATTGGGGTAGGTGTGAGAGGGTATCCACATTCTGATGATTCCATCCTTTTCTGTATTGTGTCATGAAGTCATACTCCTATAGTATGGCTAGCCATCGTATATACATTTCTATCAGATTTAGTTTATTCCAAAGCCATTTGAGGGCTGAGTGGTCTGTTATCAGGGTGAACTGTTTTCCAATTAGGAAGTAGCGGAAGTGTTGTATAGCCCAAATGACTGCTACACATTCCAGCTGGGTGGCTCCATAGGAAGGTTCTGCTCCATGGGTGACTCGTCCTGTATAAGCAATTACATGCTCTCCATCTTTATCATCTTGCACCAAAATTACTCTGAGTCTGAATGACAATGCATCTGTATACAGCTTAAATACTTTTGTGAGATCTAGTCTTACTATTACTGATGCGTAGGTAAGTGCTTTCTTGATTAGATTGAAGGCAGTTTGTATAGCTGACATCTATTCCCATACTCTTCCCTTTCTTTATAACATGTGCAGAGGTGCAGCAATTTTAGAGTAATCAGGGATAAATCTTTTATAGAACTGGACCAGTCCTAAGAATCCTTATAAGGTCATCTTATCTTGCAGGGTTGGGAAGGCTTTAATGATTTCGGTCTTCTTCGAGTCTGGGCAGATTTCTTCTCCATCAATTATAAATCCGAGGTATTCAATTTTCTTTTGTCCAAAGTAGCATTTTGTTGGCTTGATCCTTAGTCCGTGTTTTTTGAGTTATTCAAATACTTCCTTCAGGATCACTATATGTTCTGCGAAGTTCTCTACATAAATATTGATATCATCAATGTACACAATCACTCCATATCTAATCAAGTTGTAGAAGATCTCATTCATTGCAGCCTGGAAGGTGGCAGGTGTGTTGCAGAGTCCAAAAGACATTCTTATGAATTTGTACTGTCTGAATGGTGTAACAAAGGCTGATTTCTCCTATGCTTCAGATATCATTCTGATTTGGTTATATCCTGCCCATAGGTCCAAGATTGAGTAGATTTGTGTCTTCTTTAACATATTTTATAAGTCTTCTAAGTGCAGGATCAGATATGCATGCTTTTTAGTAACTGAGTTCAATTTGCAGTAATCGATAACCATTCTCTATCCATCTTTCTTTGATACTATGCTAATAGGTGATGCCCAAGGGCTCTTCGACTATATAATTACTCCTGACTCCAATAGTTCTTGAACATGCTTTCATACAAAGTCATGATAGTTGGCTGGTAATCTGTAGGGTACTTGTTTAATTGGTTTGGCATCTCCTATATCGATATGGTGAGTGAAAAAGGCTTAGTCTGGTAGATCCTTGAAACTGATTGTAATGATATCCTCATACTCCTTCAGTAGGTCTTGTAACTACTTCTTCTGATTTGGTAACAGGTTTTCATTGAGGGAGTAGATGTGCTTCTTGGTGTTTTCCTAGTTATCTAATCTTTCCATTATTACATTTACCTATCCAGTTAATCCAAATCCTTTCCTTCCATATCATGTTTCTTTTAGGTTTTCCACTTCTTTCAAAGGTTGTTGTTCACATTTGATAATTACCATTTGAGCAATTTGATCTCCTTGGTATACTTTGAATTGGCTGTGGTTGTGGTTAACTAGTCCAACCTCAATTTCTCCTCTGTAGTCTTTGTCTATTAATCTGGGGAAGGCTCCTATTCCAGAGTTGTGATAAAGTCCACTTCTTGCCCATACTTGTACACATTGTCCAGGTAGTAGGGCGATAGCAATTCCAGTTTTTACAAAGGCTGATGATTTCAGTTCTAGAGTACAGTCTTTATCTGCATATAGGTTATAACCTACAGCTCCTTCAGTTTTTCTCTTTGATATAATTGTGCTTTCTGTCAGTTTCTTGACTTAAGTTGCTATCTCTTTTTCTTCAGCTATGAATACTTCTTTGAAGGTGGGGATCTTTGGTTCCTTCCACTGTTTATGAGTTGTATCTTGAGATAGGTTCTGCTATAAGTCCTTCCACTACCAATAGCGCATGCTGATATATTCATCAGGGTAAATTATTTTCTCTAATGTAATGATTTCTTCTTCCAAGTCTGAGTTACTTTCTTCAATTAGTGTAGGTCCATCATCTTCATCATCTTCCTAGAATAAGGCTCTGACTTCGATAGGAGTCTAAGTAGTATAAACTTCATTACTCCATTCCTCAAATACTTCTTTGTCTTCATTTTCTTCGGGTATTATCTGTTCTTGTTCCTGATCATGATGTTCTTTCCAAGTCCTGTAGTAATTGATATTGTATGGTTCGTCCAGATATCTGACCCAGTTTTCGCATTCCCAAAGATCATAGAGGTTAACTTCATCCTAGTAGCATCCTTGTAGGTAGATGTTACAATTTCCCTAAAGACGTCCTTTACCAATGTGTCTAATATTTGTCCAAAAGCAATCCTATACTTCTTCAGTATTATCTGCAAATAGGTAGGGGTTCCTTCTATTATATGGTCCATGATTCATTGAGGGTGGGGTCCTTCAGCAGGTTTGTAACAGTCTTGGTTTCTTGATCCTTTTCTCCATTAGCAAATGCATTTCCAAGATATCCTGGTAAGGTATCAACTTTGAATCACTACAAGTGCATATCATCTCAGCACAATAGATACATTGCTTACAAAATGGACATCTAGTATTCCTTATATTGTACTCAACTAACTGGTTCTTCTCTACAGGCATCAGACAGCAATATTCACTATAGATTATTATGTTAGCTTCTTCTTCTTCTACCATATTGAGGTATACCTGTCTAGAGTTATTTCTTCATCTGTGTTGCTCTCGTCTTTCGGTCTCTGAGTGAGTTTTGATACTACTCCTTTCTGAATATCCAGAGGTATGCTGAACTTCCTTCTATGGTTGATGAAGATTAATCTTTGTGCATCCAGGTCAATTCTAGCTTTAGCTTTCTTCAACCAGCTGTTGCCTAAGATAGCATTGTAGGATTATATATTGGTGACAATCATTCTGACAGGTATGATTTCTATTCCAAACTGAACTAGTACTTCTCGGAGTACTCCTAAAGGTACACTGCTCTTTCTACTTGCGATAACCAAGATAGAGATAGCAGGTTCATCAATATCCCATCCTAGGCAGTTTAGGAAATACTTGGTGATAATACTGACTCCTGCTCCTATGTCAATAATAACTAAGCATGCTAATCCTCTAATGTTGCATTGTGTATAGGTAGATGAAGTATAGGTTCATTCTTCTTATTCTTCAGTGGTGTTAACTTCCTTAAATCAGATGGTTGGTTTGGTTTTGGTAATCTGCATCTTCACCTTTTGCTTCATTGATGGTGCAATCTAGAAGAGTTGTTTAAAGGTAATGTTGGCCTTTTGACTAGTAATATCTTGCCATAGATTGTATTCAAATTCCCTAACCCTTCTAGGCTTCTTTTCCTTGTTTTCTTCCTGATCAATCATTTCTTCATCTCTAGTGGTTGAGATAACCATTTCACCAGGTTGCATTATTTGTTTGAAGGCTTTGTCCCATTGATTCTTATTTAGCTATTATCTTTGTGTTGACTTCTTCGGTTTCTCAATGATAACTTCAGGTTCCTGGGTTAGCTTCTTCCTTGGATAGGGAGTCTTCCTAGTAGTAGTGCAGCTGACTATCTTAATAGGGTAGGCTTCTAGGTATTCTTCGCTAAATTCTTCATCTTCTTCTTCGATTTCCTGCACTATGTTGGTATGGTCAGCCTTCTTTTCCTCCTCTCTCTCCCATTCTTCCTTCTAACTCCTAGTTTGACAATTCTTGGCAAAGTAACTACATCTTTCATAGAGAAAACAATTCATTTCAGTCTTGTTGCATTCTTCGGCAACAAAGGTTTCTCTTGGTTGCTTATTCTGGTGAATCATCTTAGCTTCAAGATCAGCTATATATGCTGTCATTTCAGAGAACATCTTGATAATCTTTTCCATTTCATCTTCATGAGTGGTCTTTCCTGATTTTACTATGACTATCAGTTTGATAGTGTCCTCCTCAGGTGGTTTGGCTGATGCAGATACCATTTGAACTACAGGTATTCCAGTGCTGAATTTCCTATGTAAGTCTTGTAGTAACTTATCATATAGGGATGCCGAATGTCCTGCTTCAGTGTCCCAGAAGGCCTGTGCCATTCTGACTTTCTCATCTATTCTGCAGGAACCAAACCTCTTAATATGGTATTGGAGATCTACAGGTAAGCCATTTATAAACACCATTTCTTGTATAACTAGGCTGGTTTCTCCACAGAGTTGCATATACTGGTCAATGGTAGTAACCCAATCTTCCGGGCACTGGTTGATTGATATCTTCATATTGAATAGTTGTTCTTTGATCGATTCTCACTTCTGTTTGGTGAAATACTTCTTCTCTAACCAGGCTCTCATAGTATCCCAATGAGCAGTGGCTATTGCTGCAGCTGTGGCTCTATTTCCTGCTGCTGCAGTGGCTGCAAGGAGTAATTCTCCTAGTCTGGTGGCTGCTGTATCTATTAGGGCTATACGGTATGTTTCTCTTGCAGGTCCTCTAAGTTGGGCAGCCAGAATAGGGATCTATCAAGTGCTAGCCATTCCTTTAGCTGCAAAGTAGCTTTCCAAATCATCCAGGAATTCTCGAACATATTTCTTAGTATATCTATAAAAGGTAGGTAGTCTGTCTGCCATAGTTTCTTTGTCCTCTTAAGGTCTTCTCCTAGGTAGTTGTAGTAATATGGGTGGTGGCAGTAGTAGTGCCATTCTTGCTTTTGTCTTCCACTATGGGTTTCGGCAAGTTTGGTTATACAATATAGGTAACAAATCGGTCGATGTGTCAAGTGATTTCCTGCCAGTTGGCACCAATTGTAATGGACTAAAATATATTAATAGTGAAATACTCAGGGTTGAGCAAGTGCAGAAAATATGTTTTTAGGGGGGGGGGGGTCTTAGTGGTTTATGTAGTAGCATCTTAAGAAGGGTAATGTATCAGTGTAAGTGTTAACTGACAAGATTTAAGTATGATTGATTGAATAAAGTGTATCTGTTAGAATCTTGAAACTATCCCAATTGCTTACTCCTTGAGTAAGGCTTTTAATATCCCTCAGGTTATCTATTGTAAGCTTCCTTAGCTTGTTGTAGTCCAAATTTTATTGATAATTGCAAGTGGAGTATTTATAAGAAATTATAAGGTGCTATACAGGCAGCTACCCAGGTTACTACTTGAATTTCTGATTGGCTCAGCTAAATATAAGATATAAATTGATTGGCTAGAATATAATAAAATAATATATCAGATTATAATGTAATTGGATGGTGAAATAATATATCAGATCAAAATACTATTTTAGGCTATAATGTGATTACAGATCTCAATAATACTTTAGATCTCAATAACACTTCAAGTCTCAGTGTTATTATGGGTCACATGACTATAATCTCACATGATCAAATTATATGTCATTACAAAATGTTCCATCACAATAAATTTGCTAGAACTAAATAAACAAAATAATAAAGACTTTACTACAAGTATGACTCGATAACTGTAAATAATATTTTATCAATAAAAATGAGATCGGTTACTAAAAACTACATTTGTCACTAGTAGCGAGATTACTTGCTAAAAATAATACTAACTAAAAATGGAAGGGTATAGAATGTTATGGTAACTCCTAAATCAAGCATAGTATAAAATTTATGAAAATCAGTTAAGTCGGGGGTTGGCCATCATACCATTTTTCTAATGTAAGACTAGCTCCAATTTATATTATTGTTCTAATTGAAGTAGACTTTGCTACAGAAGCATATTATGATAGAATATTTTGATAATAACACTAATTTTGATCATAGTCATATAACTATAATAATATTATAACTCTTAGTGTTATTATAACCCTCAGTGTTATTATAACCCTCAGTGTTATTACAACCCTCAGTATTACGTATTACAAACTTTAATGTCATCATAACCTAAAATAGCATTTTGATCTGATATATTATTCTGCTACTCAATTATATTATAACCTGATATATTATTTTATTATATCTTAGCTAATCAATTTATATCTTATATTTAGCCAAGCCAATTAGAAATTCGAGTAGTAACCTAGGTAGCTGCTCATATAGTATTTTGTAATTTCTTATAAATACTCTGCTTATAATTAACAATAAAAATTCAGACTACAACAAGCTAAGAAAGCTTATAACAGACAACTTGAGGAATACTAAAGCCTTACTCAAGGAGTAAGCAATTGTGATAGTTTTAAGATTTTAACAAATATATACTTTATTTAATTGTACTTAAATTTCTTGCCAGTTAACACTTATACAGATATATTTTTCTTAAGATACTACTGCATAAACCACTAAGACCCCTGAAACATATTTTCTGTACTTACTTAAAACTAGAGTATTTTACTATTAATATATTTTAGTCTGTCATAATATGTTTCTTCATAATCAATATCATATCTTTGAGTATAGTCTTTGGCTACTAGCCTAGCTTTATAATGAGTAATAGAACTATCTGAGTTATATTTTTTCTTAAAAATCTACATGTAACCAATAAGATTCTAACTAGGATTAAAAGTAATACTCTATATATTGTTGGAATATAATAATGTAAGCTTACTTTTAATAGCATTATGCTAATAGATAGCTTCAAAACTTAATAATACTTTCTTATATAATGAAGGTTCAACTTCAAAATCAATATAGTTATTATCATCTTGAGAAGTAAAAGTTAAAGTATTACTTTTACTTATAATACTATTAATAGTTTGTAAAGTATTTACTAA
>RBNK01000411.1:0-26499 GCA_003990785.1 Endogone sp. FLAS-F59071 | reverse complement strand
TCTCTTTTCAGATTTATTATTAGAATGTTAAAAATTTTAGCAAGTTATCCTATTTTGACAGGAATCATTATATCCTCTATTTTCTTTCATATATCTAGTTCATATTTCTTGAATTTTCATAACTTGTATTCCTCGTTTTCTTTACTCACAGATGCTTTAGACATTGACATATCTTCTTAAATGATGTAGTTAACTTCTTCTTCAAAGAGCTTATCTTGTTCATCACTATCAAATTCACATTCTTATACTTATTGTGCTACTTGCAGAGTTTTATCATATAGAGAGATCCTACTTTCTTAAGACATCTGAGTTTTCATTTTTTCTAGATAGCTGAGAATGCTTTTGCTTGAGTATATTTATCTTTGCTATTAAAGTCTTTTTCTTCAAATATGATAACATTTATCTGAATCTGTCCTTGAGTTTCTGATTAGGTAATCCTGCTTGTTTCTATCATACATCTAAATATGTAGTACTCTTTTTCTCTACATCTCCTACATATTCTTATATCTAGCTGGGTGCAGTCTCTAGATATATACCTATCTTACATAGTTATACCTGAAGTACCTTAGGTTCTTAATTGGATATGTATTCGATCTAGTTGCAGGGGTCAGATTTACTATAAATCATTAGACTAGTTGCTATATATCAATTTGCCTTTTAAGGTCTGAAATATGTATAGTTATCTTGCTTATTTGTTCAATGAGATTATCTATAGTCGAGTTCTTTTGTGAGGCTACTCTCCAGTTAACTATAGCTGGCATGATAGTAGATATAACTGCTAGTACTATATAGGGTTCTTGGAGGTTGTTTAGTAATATCTGCTGCATTATATCTTGATCTGGATTTTATGCAGCCTAATATCTTTATATATAATTAACCTTCTATATATAGTTTAGTCTAACTGAGCTGGAGTATACTTGGATAGTAATTTTCTAGTGAAGTCTGTTCATAAAAGATTATTTAATAATGAGGTTCTAGTTGGCTGCTGGGTATCCTGTAAGATCAACTGCATGTTTGATTTTTATATGGAAGGTGTGAAGACTTTTGTTCATTCCTTAATATATTGATGCTAACTGATCTTTCATATTTTGCTATATATCAGCTATATGGTAGGTAGTGTGACGGCCAACCCCCAACTTAACTGATTTTCACAAATTTTGTACTACACTTGATTTAGAAGTTACCATAACATTCTGTACCCTTCCATTTTTAGTTACTGATGACTTTTATTTCTGCTTGACGACTTTTATTTCTGCTTGACGACTTTTATTTCTGCAAAATGCCACCACCAGAGTCATTACGTATTCTTCACAATGATTGGATTGTATTTTCATAGTGAAGTCTTTATTAGTTGTTCTTTAGCCTTTCAATTTGTATAAATACCCCCTCTATTTCTATCTAAATAAATCAGTTTGCACAGAGTCTTGGAATATCTCAATATCAGTTATAGTAAAGCCTGAAGAGTATAACATGAAGCTGTAGTAAGGATACGCAAAGGGAGATATTGTGTCTGACACTCTGAGCATTCTTAATGAACGAATAAATGAACAACTGGTTTTTAGTATATTTGTCACATCTTGGTGCCAACTAGCAGGAGAGTTATCAAAAGACTGACTCTCATATCCTCATTCAAGCAGGACCAAACTACCCCTTCAAGTAATGACAGCGCACCTATAGTGGAAGACAGTATTGTTCAAAATGGATCACCAAAGGACACCCCTGCTTTTTATACAAAGAAGATCACCAAACAGCTCCGGCTCCAAAGAAGAAGAATTCATTACACCCAACCCTTTGGACGGCGATTATAGTGAAACAAGAGAATCCATCGCCTCCCTTACAGTACATGATGGGTTATCATTAGATGACAAATCAGCTATCGATTTTGGTGATGATCTACAGGTATTATTTTATGAATTATCCAATGATGAAACAGACAACGAACTAGAAAACAACACATATAAAATGACAGAAAGACCACCAACCTTTACTGGTTACGTACCAGCCAAATCAGTAATCAAGTTCATTGAAGATCTGCAGATTTATAATGTGATCCGACAGTTCAACAATGTTGCAAAAGTAAACATCTTAGAAGCAGTTTTACAAGGACCCGCCAAGATTGCATATGATGCTGCAATAGCCACTATGGCAGCAAATGGAGGATTTAATAGAGGAGCAGGAGGGGCAAATGCAGAAGCTGATGCCTTAGTAACCTTTACCAATGCCATCATATGGTTAAGAGAAACTTACCATACTGCCAACATACAGCAAAGCATGAAGAATCAACTAGCATCAATGTATCAAGGAATAAACGAAAGCCCTCTTGCCTTCCACACAAAGATATGACATGTGGTAGATCTCACGGGATATCCGGCAGCCAACCAAGACCTCATCATAGAGTAATCCTTTATGAACGGACTTCATCAAGAAATCGCCCTCCAAGTACACTCCAGCTCAGTTGGACTAAATCATGCACAAAAAGTAGACTATGCACAGAGATATTGGGCTGCACAAAACCCAGGTCAAGATATAATGCAACAAATTTTACCAGGCAATCTTCAAGAAACCCATACTGTACCAGTGGTCGTACCCACCATTGCACTAGCAACAATCAACTAGGGAGCAGCCTCACGAAAGGACCCAGCTATAGACGATCTCATTGAACAGATAAGCAAGATAACTATGCATATATCAGACCTTAAAAAGCAGATTGATGCACAGTGACCGGTCTAATGATTTATGGTAAACCCAACCCCTGTGACAGGATCAAATGCATATCCGATTGGCAACTTAAGATACTTCAGGTATAACCAAGATGGGCATACATCAAGAGACTACACTCAACCTGACACAAGAGTATGTAAGAGATGTAGAGAAAAAGGGTACTATGCTTCAAGATGCATGATGGAAACAAGCAGAATCACCTAATCAAGAACCCAAGGATGAACCCAGATAAATGTCATTACCTTCGAAGAAGAAGATTTTGACAGTGAAGATGAGTACAGCCAGGTGGAAGCATTTCTGGCTACACAAGAAAAATGAAAACCTGGACGTCCCAAAAAGGCAGGATCTCCCTATACAATGAAAACTCTACAGGTAGTATAATGAGCACAAGAGCGAGAATTCGATGGAGACGAACAAGATGAACTCTTCAAAGAAGAAGTGAACCAAATTATCCAAGAAGATACACCAATGTCTGAAGCACTCGCGAGCGAAGGAAACAAGAAATGCAAATTATGAAAATCCAAGAAATACGGCCTAGACATATGGAAAGAAATGGAGGATATGACCATCCCAGTCAAAATAGGACAACTTGCCGAATTTCCAACCTTTCGACAGCAAATCCGAAAAGGGATAAGTGATGCACAACCAGAATATAAAGTAGTAAAGATCAATGCAATACAACAATCGGAGGACGATGAACCGCAAAACTCATTGGCATATTCACAATGTCAAATTGAGGAAATTACGATACTATGCATTATCGATACAGGTGCTGGAGGATGTATTATCAGCAAGACAATGCTTGACTGACTTGGATAGCAAATCAAAGAAGCCACAACTATGACAATCGTAGTAGCAGATAGACATGTCGCAACACTACTTAGCAAAGTACACAAATTACTAATCTGCTTTAGTAAACTTATTATTCCAGTATCAGCAATAGTAGTTGACACTACATCCTATGACCTTGTCATCAGAAATAACTGGTTAAAGAAAGTATGGGCAGTAATCGATCTCAGTGCATGTAAAATATGAATCACCTGGAAAGGACAATGTTACGAAATACCTATTGATTTAGAAAGAGGAGTCCGCCCGCAAATGATAGAAAGTGATGATAAGGACGAGCAAAAGGAATTCTTCATGATGCAGATTGTGAGAACCAACCAGAAGGCCAAACCCTTGGAACAAAAAAGTGAACAGGCCACTGGATTTGATCTCTCTATCATCAAAGACATCAAACTGCAACCAGGAGAATCATGTATAGTCAGAATGGGAATTACTACAAAAATACCTCAAGGACATTATAGTCAAATCAAACCAAGGAGTTCTCTAGCAGCCGCTGGAATTACAATTGATGCAGGAGTCATCGACATAGATTACACAGGTGAAATCAAGATCATAGTTGTCAACCGACATTGATTCAACATAGTTAAACTCTATAGAGGAGACCGAATTGTGCAGCTAATAATTATACCCATCTGGACAGGCAAGGCCATAGAAGTAACCAACCTTGAAGAAACAACTAGAAGAGACAAAGGGTTTGGATCTACTAGAATGAATATCGCAAAAATTGTAATGGAACTCAAGTACGTACTTAAAACAGTGAATAAGAAGGTATATACCTTTGGGGAACAGCTCGACAAAGAAGAAAAGAAGGAGTTACAAGAACTCATCAATAAGTACTCTGATATATCTGTGACAACTTTTGAGAAAATCAACCTGAAGCCACCAAAGCACTTTTATCACATTAACATCCAAGGGCACCCTCCGATCAAATGTGCACCATACTGAATGCCACCAGCATATATTGAATGGCAACAAAAAGAAATTGATGATATGGTCAAAGAAGGAATAGCTGCCGAAACAGACAGCCCATGGGGATTTCTGAATATTATCATACCTAAGAAAGGATTAGAAGCTGGAACCTTTGCTCCAAGAATGTGTACTGACTTTAGGAAGCTGAACGACATCACCAAAGGGGACGCCTTCCCAATACCAAGAATTGATAACACCTTCTCAAAGATACTGATTCGTGCAAGCCTTTACACAACCCTTGATATAACCAGTGGATATTATTAGATGAGACTTGATGAAGAATCACAAGAAATCGCTTCATTCGTAACTCTGCAAGGTCATTGGAAATATCTACAAATGCCGTTCGGACTCAAGAATACTCCAGCAAGCTTTCAGAAAATAATGACCAAGATATTTGGAGATCTCGTTGGAAAAATGTTACTAGTGTATATTAACAACATTACAATATTCACAGTAATATTCCCGGACTACATCAAGGCACTATGCAAAGTATTCAACTGAATGAGAACCGAAGGTCTTTATTTAAAACCAAAGAAGTATACATTTACCATGGAAAAAGTTACAATGCTCAGGCACATCATCGATAAAGAAGAAATCTGAACCGATCCAGCCAAAGTGGAGGCTGTTACCAAATTCAAATGACCTACAAACTGAACAGAGATGCGTGCCTTTCTGGGACTAGCCTCGTACTACTGTTGATATATATGCAATTTTGCAAGCTTAGCTGAACCCCTGTATGCAATCCTTACAAAAAGCTACAATTGGGTGGAAATCGATGAAGAACAAGGCAAACTTGAGCAAGAAGTGCTTAATGCATTAAAGAAGGCTCTAGCAACTGCACCTGTGTTAGCAAAACCAAACTGGACGAAGCTTTTTAAGCTTTATACTGTGAGAGAACATTTTGTAATGACATACAATTTAATCATGTAAGATCACAGTTATGTGATCTGAAGTGTTACTGAGACTTGAAGTGTTACTAAGATCTGAAGTGTTACTAAAATCCGCAATCACACTATAACCTAAAATAGTATTTCGATCTAATATATTATTTCACCGCTCAAATATATTATAACCTGATATATCATTTTATTATATCTTAGCCAATTAATTTGTACCTTATATTTAGCTGAGCCAATCAGAAATTCAAGTAGTAACCTGGGTAGCTGCCCATATAGCACCTTGTAATTTCTTATAAATACCTCACTTGCAATTATCAATAAAATTTGGACTGTAACAAGCTAAGGAAGCTTACAACAGACAACTCGAGGGATACTGAAGCCTTACTCAAGGAGTAAGCAATTAAGATAGTTTCGAAATTCTAATAGATACACTTTATTTGATCAAATTCTTACTAGTTAACACCTATATTGACACCTACCCTTCTTAAGATGCTACCGCATAAATCGCTAAGACCCCTGAAACATATTTTCTGCACTTGCTCAATCCCGAGTATTTCACCATTAATATATTTTAGTCTGTCACAATTGGTGCTGACTGGCAGGAAATCAATCAACACCTCAACCAATTTGTTATCTATATTGTGTAACTGAACTTGCCGAAACCCATAGTGGAAGACAAAAGCAAGAATGGCACTACCACCACTACCACCTGCATTACTATAACTACCTAGGAAAAGACCTCAAGAAAATGAAGAAACCATGGCAGACAGACTACCTATCTTTTACGGATATACTAAGGAATATGTTTGAGAATTCCTAGATGATCTGGAAAGCTACTTCGCAGCTAAGGGAATGACCAGCACTCGATGGATCCCTATTCTGGCCGCTCAACTCAGAGGACCTGCAAGAGAAGCATACCGTGTGGCCCTGACGGATGTAGTAGCTACTGGACTAGGAGGACTACTCCTTGCAGCTACAGCAGTAGCTGGAAATAACCCCCCCGCCACAGCATTAGCCACCACTCATTGGGATATTACAAGAGCATGGTTAGAGGAGAAGTACTTCACTGAACAGAAGCGAGAATCAATTAAGGAACAGTTATTTAACATAAAGATGTCAATCAACCAGTGCCCAGAAGATTGGGTTACTACTATCGATCAGTATATATAACTCTGTGGGGAAACTAGCCCGGTTGTGTGAGAAATGGTATTTATGAATGACTTACCCACAGATCTCCAGCACCATATCAAGAGGTTTGGCTCTTGAAGAATGGAGGAGAAAGTCAGGATGGCATAGGCCTTTTGGGACACCGAAGCAGAACATTCAGCATCCCTATATGACAAGTTACCACAAGACTTATGCAGGAAATTCAGCACTGGAATACCTGTAGTTCAAATGGTATCTGCATCAGCCAAACCACCTGAGGAGGACACTATTAAACTGACAGTAGTAGCAAAAACAGAAAAAACAACATACGAAGATGAAATGGAGAAGATTACCAAGATGTTCTTGGAGATGACAGCATATATAGCTGATCTTAAAGCCAAGGTGATCTGCTAGAATAAGCAACCGAGAGGGACCTTTATTGCCAAAGAATGCAACAAGACTGAAATGAATTGCTTTCTCTATAGAAGACATGGTCACTTTGCCAAAGATTGCCGAATCAGAAGTTAGAAGGAAGGACGGGAGAGAGAAGAAGAAAAGAAGGCCGACCATGCTAACATAGTGCAAGAAATCAAAGAAGAAGATGAGGAATTTAGCGAAGAATACCTGGAAGCCTACCCTGTCGAAGCAGTTAGCCGCACTACTAGGAAGACTCCCTACCCAAAGAAGAAACTAACTCAGGAACCTAAGGTTGTTATCGAAAAGCCTAAGAAGCTAACACAAAGATAACAGTTGAATGAGGATCAATGAGATAAAGCCTTCAAACAAATAATGCAACCTAGTGAGATAGTTATTTCAACCATGAGAGATGAAGAGATGACGGATCAAGAAGAAAACAAGGAAAAGAAGCCTAGGAGGGTTAGAGAATTTGAATACAACCCGTGGCAGGATATTGCCAGTCAGAAGGCCAACATTACCTTCAAACAACTCTTCCAAATCGCACCATCAATGAAGTAGAAAGTGAAGACGCAGATTATAGAAACCAAACCAACCATTTGATTCGAGGAAGTTAACACCGCTGAGAAACAAGAAGAGTGAACCTACACCTCATCTGCTTATGCACAATACAACATTGGAGGATTAGCATGCTCAGTCATTATCGACACTGGAGCAGGAGTCAGCATTATCGCCAAGCATTTCCTAGACCACCTGGGATGGGACATTGACGAACCTGCTACCTCTACCTTGGTTGTCACAAGTGGAAAAAGCAATATACCTTTAGGAGTACTCCGAGAAGTACCAGTCCAGTTTGGAACAGAAATAATCCCCGTCAGAATGGTCATCACTGATGTACAATCCTACAATGCTATCTTGGGCAACAGCTGGTTGAAAAAAGTTAAAGCAAGAATTGACTTGGATATACAAAGATTAATCTTTGTCAACCATGGAAGAAAGTTCAGCATACCTCTGGATATTCAGAAAGGAGTAGTACTGAAACTCACTTAGAGACTAGAAGACGAAAACGACACAGATGAAGAAGTAACCCTCAGACAGGTGCACCTCAACTTGGTAGAAGAAGAAGAAGTGAACGTAGTAATCCATAGTGAATACCGCTGCCTGACGCCTTTGGAAAAGAACCAGTTGATTGAGTACAGTATGAGAAACACTAGATGTCCATTCTGTGAGTAATGTATCTATTATGCCAAAATGATGTGCACCTGCAGTGATACAAAGTTGATACCTTACCAAGACACCTTGGAGATGTATTTGCCAACTGAGAAAAGAATCAAGAAACCAAGATTGTTGCAGACCCACAGAAAGACTCCACTATTAATGAATTATGGACCATACAATGGAAGGAACCCTCACCTATTTACAGACAATATTGGAGAAGTATGAGACTGTTTTTGGATGAATATCGGACACATCGGCAAAGGACGCCTTTGGGAAATTGCAACACCTACCTGCAAGGATACTACTGGGATGAAGTCAACCCCTATAATCTTTGGGAATGCGAAAACTGGATCAGGTATCCGGATGAACCATACAATATCAATTACTATGGAACTTGGAAGGAATGTTATGATCAAGAACAAGAACAGACAGTACCTGAAGAGAATGAAGATGAGGAAGTATCTGAGGAATAGAGCAATGAAGTTTACACTACTCAGACACCTATCGAAGTCAGAGCCTTATTCTAGGAAGATGATGAAGATGATGGACCTACCCTAATTGAAGAAAGCGACTCAGACTCGGAAGAAGAAATCATTGTACTTGAGGAAATAATTCACCCCAACGAATGCATCAGCATGCGCTATTGGTAGTGGAAGGACTTATGGCAGAACCTACCTCAGGATACAACTCATAAACAGTGGAAGGAACTGAATGTCCCTACCTTTGAAGAAGTATTCACGGTTGAGGAAAAGGATACAGCAACTCAAGTCAGGAAACTAACAGAAAGTGCAATCATACCAAAGAGAAAAACTGAAGGAGCCGCAGGATATGACCTATATGCAGATGAAGACTGCACCCTAGAACTGAAATCATCAGCCTTTGTAAAAACTGGAATCGCCATCGCCTTGCCACCTGGACAGTGTGTGCAAGTATGGGCAAGAAGTGGACTCTACCACAACTCTGGAATAGGAGCTTTCCCCAGATTGATAGATGAAGACTATAGAGGAGAAATTGAGGTTGGACTAGTAAACCACAATCACAGCCAATTCAAAGTATACCAAGGCGATCGAATTACTCAAATGGTGATCATCAAATATAAACAACAACTCTTGAAGGAAGTAGAAAACTTAGAGGAAACACAACATGGAAGGAAAGGATTTGGATCAACTAGACAAGCAAATGTGATAATGGAAAGACTGGATGACCAGAAAAACACTAAGAAACACATCTACTCCCTTAATGAAAATCTGTTACCGAATCAGAAGAAACAGTTGCAAGACCTACTGAAGGAGTATAAGGATATCATTGCAATCAGTTTCAAGAATCTACTGGACCAAGCCTTCTTCACTCACCATATCGACACAAGAGATACCAAATCAATCAAACAAGCACCCTACAGATTGCCAGCTAACTATTATAACTTTGTATGAAAGTATGTTCAAGAATTACTGGAGTCAGGAGTGATTGTATGATCGAAGAGTCCTTGGGCATCACCTATTAGCATAGTACTAAAGAAAGATGGACAGAGAATGGTTATCGATTATCGCAAATTAAACTCAGTCACCAAGAAGTATGCATATCCAATTCCACACTCAGAAGACTTACAAAACATGTTGAAAAAGGCGCAAATCTACTCAACCTTGGACCTATGAGCAGAATATAACCAAATCAGAATGACGCCTGAAGCACAGGAGAAATCAGCATTTGTTATACCATTTGGACAGTACAAATTCACAAGAATGTCCTTTGGACTTTGCAATGCACCTGCCACCTTCCAGGCTACAATGAACGAGATCTTCTATGATTTGATTGGACATAGAGTAATTGTGTATATCGACGACATCAACATCTATATGGAGAACTTCACAGAACACATGGTGATCCTGAAGGAAGTATTTGAATGACTCAGAAAACACAGATTAAGGATCAAGCCAACAAAATGCTACTTTGGACAAAAGAAAATTGAATACCTTGGATTTATAATCGATGGAGGAGAAATTCGCCTGGACCCAAAGAAGACCGAAATCATCAAAGCCTTCCCAACCCCGCAAGATAAAATAACCCTATGAGGATTCTTAAGACTGGTCCAGTTCTATAAAAGGTTTATCCCTGGTTACTCTAAAATTGCTATACCCCTGCACATGTTGCAAAGAAAAGGAAGAGCATGGGAATGGACATCAGCCGCACAAACTGCCTTCAATCTGATCAAGGAAGTACTTACCCACGCACTGGTTATGGCAAGACCGGATCTCACAAAAGTATTTAAGCTGTATACAGATGCATCATCATTTGGACTCAGAGCAATCCTGGTACAAGATGACAAAGATGGAGAGCATATGATTGCTTATGCAGGACGAGCCACCCATGAAGCAGAACCCTCCTATGGAACTACCCAGCTGGAATGCATAGCAGTCATTTGGGCCATACAGCACTTCCGCCACTTCCTGATTGGAAAACAGTTCACTCTAATAACAGACCATTCAGCCCTCAAATGGCTTTAGAACAAACCAAATCTGACAGAAATGTATACATGATGGCTAGCCATACTGCAGGAATATGACTTCACTACGCAATACAGAAAAGGATGGAATCATCAGAATGTGGATACCCTTTCATGCCTACCTCAATTTATCCGAGATTGACACCCTGAACCAAAAAGAATATACCTACCCAATGGACACTAAACTCTATAATGGATATTTGGATTACCTCAGTAACCTAACCTTTACTGAGATGATGAACGAAAATGATCAACGGCTTATACAGACAATGGCACTTAACTATTTCATCAAGAATAATATACTTTACCAATGACACAGAGAACAGATACGACTTGTAGTTCCTAAACACAAAAAGCAGATGGTACTTCAGGCCTCTCATGATTATCAGCTGGCAGGACACATGGGTGTAGACAACACATATCAGCGATTATCAGAAAAATATTATTGGAAGAACATGTACGAAGATATTAAAGAATATATCAGAAGATGCGATACTTGCCAGAAGAGGTGCCAAGGAAAGGAAGTCGAGATCTTATAACTGATTATACCTGGAGGACCCTTCAAACATATTGGAATAGACATTGTTAGACTGCTACCAAGAACACTTAGAGGAAATCGATACATTGTAGTAGCAGTAGATTACCTGACCAAGTATCTCGAAGCAAGAGCATTGCCCCTTATAGATGCCCTTAACATTACACCCTTTATCTACGAAGATATCATCTGCTACCATGGAATACCTTATGAAATGACCTCTGATCAAGGAACTGAATTCATTAATGAATTCATGCAGATATTAATACAACACTTCGGGATCTGCCAGATAAAGACTACTGCCTATTGTTGTAATTATTAGCTTATTATATCTCTCCTATCAATGATCGATGCATCAACGATTGATCATACGTCACTCAATTGTGGCTTAGACAATCTTTGTTTGTATCGACCAATCATAATTTAGCATTAATAAATACACGCATATTGGCTTTATTAGCCAGTGTACTCTTTACTCTAAACACATATTCAAAGATCAAATTTCAACAGGTTATGAGCCCCGAGCCACTCGAATTGCAGCTCGACAACCTGAGATCTATGCAATCATAGCATCTACACAATTACAACTGCGATTACTGTAAGTGTTTATTTAAAATCGTAAACAACGTGTCAAACAAAGCGATAAACAACGCGACAAATGACACTGCGATAAAGCAATGTGATAAACAACACGTAACGACATAGCATTCAATGACGCGACACGACGAAATGGACAACCTATACGCATCATTGTCATCAGCAACAAGATCGACAAGATTGCGATCTAAATCAAAAACAGACAACAGATATCAACCCCCTGACGATGACGACGAAGGATTGGATAGAAACCATCAGAGCAATATTGCATTTAGCCTCGATCGACAGGAACAGATGGCTACAATGATCAGAAATCAGGAAGATAAATTAGACATGCTTGCAACCCTAATGGGCGAATTGATGGCAAAAATTGACAAAACAATCACATCACCTAGTGCGCCAACCAATCAGAATGCAGCTATAGAAGGCAACACGCCACGACCATCACCATCACCAACAACATCAACAAAGCTTAACGATCTGGTGAAGGAGTACCTGAGATCGATCAACAAATTCGATGGATCAGGTGGCGCACCCAGATTGTTCGATTACTTTGATGCCATAGAGCAATTTATCACCAGTGCTAATCTATCAGTACAAAAGGAGGAAGTCAACGCAGTGATCAGTAAAATTACAGGTAATGCTAGAATATGGCTATGGAGGCACGTGAACACATTGGGAGAATTTAATTCGTAGGATGACCTTAAAGAAGCTATGACACAAAAATACGCACCAATGAAACAATTGTTACAAATGCGCGATAAGCTTGTGATGATGAAGCAAAAAGGATCGATCGAAGATTATAATGACGCATTCAACCAGATCATGGCGCAAATTGAAGATATAACCGACACAGAAGCTATACCGCAATATCTCTGGGGTCTAAGCCCCAGGTACCGGGAATTAATACTTGCGCGGGAGAATATACTGACAACGCTAGAGGCTTTATAACTCGCATGCATCAGGTTCGACCCGAATAACAAGCAGAGGTGCGATGAAGCCCACGCGACAGACCGAGGTGGCTACCAAGGCAGCGACTGAGGCGGATACTGAGGCGGCGACCGAGGAGGCTACCAAGGCGGCAGTCGCGACAACTGAGGTGGAAATGCTGGACGAAGCCAAGGCTACAACAACGAAAATGGAAACAATCGAGGAGGTCATAATGACAGAGGCAACTGAGGTGGCGATCGCGGAGCCAATCGAGGCGGGAATTTTCGGGGACACCCTCGGAAATGTTACGTCTGTGAGGGAGAACACGGAATATTTCAATGCAACAAATTCAATGATTGGGTAAAAACAGAAAAAGAAAAAGAAAAGGCTAAACCGAGAGCCGAAGCAAATCTGGCGATCGGCGCTATCATCGATTCGGGCACCACGCAATATATGTTTAACCAATTGGAGCTCTTCGAGATGGTGGCTGAGCATGACGGCTTGGTCACATGTGCAGGGAATGAGAAATTACGCGCGACGCACGTTGGGACAATTGAGCTCGACAATGAGCTGAAATTATGGGACATCTTATATGTACCAGAGATCACCAGAAATTTAATATCTGTGCGGGCGTTGACACATGACAGAAATGACATAACCTTCAAGAGCGATGAATCAGTAATTAAAATCGATGCGGATTACGAAGAAATTAAAATCGGACAAGCCGATGGTGACCTATTTTATTTATCGACATCAGAGCTAGAGCTAGAAGTAAACATCGCCGATTCTAAGATTGCAAACATCGCCGATTCCAAGATCGATGACTATATATTATGGCATCACCGACTAGGCCATCTGGGCTGAAATACTCTGCAATCAATCAACAAATTTGTCACAGGGCTCGGAGATGTGCAGCTGTCAACCGGATAAATCGAAATATATGCCGGGTGTGAATACGCAAAGTCGCACCGCAAGCCGTTCGGATACGCGAAAAATCAATCGATGGAGCCTATTGGAAGGGTGCACACAGATCTGTGCGGGCCGATGCCCATGCCATCAGTCAACGGAGCAAAATATATATTAACTTTCATCGATGACGCCACTTGCTACATTACAACATATTTTATTAACAACAAAAGTGATACATTTGATCGATTCCGGACATTCAAGGCTTTCGCCGAGACGCAATTGGGCCGAAAACTCAAGATTCTCCAATCAGATGGAGGAGGAGAGTATGTAAACACCGAGATGCAGGAATTTTTAATCAAATATGGAATTCATCACGAAATGATGACACCGGACATGCCGCAACAAAACGGTGTAGCCAAACGATATAACCGGACATTGATGGAGTCAATCCGGGTAGTTAAAATTACTGCCGGCATACCTGACAAACTCTGGGCGGAACTTGCCACAAGTGCTATATATTTACGCAACCGATTGCCAATGTGAGCCAATAAGGAGAGTGCTTTACCATTTGAATTATAGCACAGTCACAAGCCTGATATCAGTAACTTGCGCGTCATATGGGCTGACGTGTATATGTATATTCACAAGGGAAAAAGGTCGAAGCTGGCGCCCTGATCCAAAAAGCTTAAAATGATTGGCTATCATAACGAAAAGAAGGTGTACAGGCTCTGGGATCCAACCAATAGGAGGATAGAGATCAGCCGCGATGTCACATTTGATAAATCTATTATATTAAAATCCCCAACAATCGTCAACCCAGAAGATCGAGAATATGTCATCAAAGCGATCATCGAAGAACGCGAGATTGATGAAAAAAGGCAATATCTGGTTAAATGGCTAGGCTATGATAATGACGACAACACCTGGGAGCCAATTGAACAATTGATCGATACTAAAGCTCTACAAATTTGGCAAGATCGCATATCAGAAGCTAATTTAATTGAATCGACCGATGATCCAATGACCTACAAGGAGGCAATTTCTCTGCCTGACGCAAAGCTTTGGGAGGAAGCGATCAATCAAGAGCTTAAATCACTTAAGAATAATGACATGTGGACGATTGTACCTGAGGTGCCTGCAGGACGCAAGCCGATTGGATGCAGATGGGTATTTAAAAAGAAACTCAACACTGATGGATCGGTTGCCAGGTACAAAGCGAGATTAGTGGCCAAGGGATATTCACAACAGCAAGGAATTAATTATGATGAAACATTTGCTCCTGTGGCAAAATTCACGTCAATCAGGGCACTTTTATCGATTGGAGCAACCTTAAACTTAGAAATTCACTAAATGGATGTAAAAACTGCGTTCCTGAATGGCAATCTTGATGAAGAGATCTACATGACGGTACCTGAAGGAATCGACCAATCGGAGCTGTCACTGAGAGCTGTGTGTAAGCTCAATCGATTACTATATGGACTAAAGCAATCACCTCATATGTGGAATCAGAAGATTGACAACTATCTCAGCCAATCAAATTTTACAAGACTACAATCGGATCACAGCATTTATCTAAGGAGAAGACAAGACAATCAATGTCAATCACTGATAATTATTGCCATATATGTCGACAATCTACTAATTCTGGCCGACTCAATGGAAACGATGAACAAATTCAAGGTGAAACTTAGCAACACATTCGATATGACGGACTGTAGCGAAATTAAACATTTTTTGGGTATTCGAGTTATGTGCGATCGAAAAACACACACGATCACAATTGATCAAAGCCACTTCACCAATCAAATCATTACAAGATTTAACATGACGGACACCAAGCCAATCAGTACACTCCTTGATCCATCTATTCAACTCAAAGCTGAAGGAGGAAAATCCGCAGACCAAAGTCTATTTAGACAAATGATCGGCAGCATAATGTATCTGATGATTGGGATAAGACCTGATCTAGCTGCTGCTGTCAGCATCATCAGTCAATTTTCAGCCAATCCAATGCAAGAACATCACCATGCTCTCAAACGATTATTAAGATATATTAAAGGAACAGCCAATTATAAGCTGTGTCTTAGACGTGATTAGGATCTAAGACTGATCGGTTTCAGTGATGCTAACTGGGGAGGAGACATTAATACATGATGATCAACCACAGGATATATTTTCAACCTATCAGGAGGAGCCATCAGCTGGTCAAGCAAACGCCAAGCAACCGTTGCCCTATCAACAACTGAGGCAGAATATATGGCATTAGCACATGCGACGAAAGAAGCCATTTAGCTACGCACCCTATTGGATGAGCTAGGATACTTACCGAATTGTGCAACAACCTTATTTGAAGACAACCAATCAGCAATCGCCCTCACCAAAAATCCAATTAATCATGCTCAATCAAAGCATATCGACATTCAGCACCACTTTATTTAAGAGAAAGTTGAATCAAAGGTGATAGATATCATTTACATAGCGACAGATGAAATGATCGCCGATGCATTAACCAAGCCACTTGCGTGACCAAGACTTGAAACTTTGATCGCAAAAATGGGCTTACATAACTAATATTTTTTTTAAAATTTTATAATCTTTATCACATCATTCTTATCACTCAAGTAGTATTTTATATATAATTATTTGCAGTAAATGTACTTCATGGATGACATTTGTGATGTACAGTTGAACACTTTACTTTTATTCCTTTATTTTATTTATTTATTTTTATCGAGATATATCAAGCAGGGGGAGTGTTGTAATTATTAGCTTATTATATCTCTCCTATCAATGATCAATGCATCAACGATTGATTATATGTCACTCAATTGTGGCTTAGACGATCTTTGTTTGTATCGACCAATCATAATTTAGCATTAATAAATATACGCATATTGGCTTTATTAGCCAGTATGCTCTTTACTCCAAACACACATTCGAAGATCAAATTTCAACACCTACCACCCTCAAGGAAATAAACTTACCGAATGGATGAATCAGACTATCAAGAACACGATTGCTAAAATAGTACAATCACAAGGAGGAGATTGGGACTTGTACCTATCTTCTGCCTTATTTGCACTATGAACAATGAAACAAGAGACAACAAAGTTTACTCCTTTGAGCTTGCTTATAGAAGAAAAGCTCATCAGCTGGTAGACCAAGTAATGACCACTCCAGAACACAGCCACACCTCCTAGGAAACGCAAATTGAGCATTGTGTGATGAAGGAAATTCAAGAATTACACAACGTCCGAAATAAGGTAAGAGAATTTATTGCCATTGCACAAGATTGACAAAAATAGAATTACGACAAGGAATATAAGGAAACCGAAAGATTGAAGATTGGTAACCAAGTATTATTATACCAGAATATAATAGAGTCCTCTTGGTCAGCAAAATTGGACCTGAAGTGGAAAGGACCATACTACATCACAAGTATAAAAGGAATTACATACTAGTTACGAAAAACGATAGGAACGATCTTGTTGAAATTATTAGCTTATTATATCTCTCTCTCCTATTAACGATTGATCGTACGTCACTCAATTGTGGCTTAGATGATCTTTGTTTGTATCGACCAATCATAAATTAGCATTAATAAATACATGCATATTGCCTTCATAAGCCAGTACACTCTTTACTCCAAAATATATATTCGAAGATCAAATTTCAACAGGTTATGAGCCCCGAGCCACTTGAATTGCAGCTCAACAACCTGAGATCTACGCAATCATAGCATCTATGCAATTACAACTGCAATTATAGTAAGCGTTTATTTAACATTGTAAACAATGTATCAAACAATGCAATAACAACGCAACAAATGACACTGCGATAAAACAATGCAATAAACAACACGTAATGACATAGCATTCAATAATGCAACACAACGAAATAGATAATCTATACACATTATCGTCGTCAGTAACAAGATCAACAAGATTGCAGTCTAAATCAAAAACAGACAATAGATATCAACCCCCTAATGACAATGATGAAGGATTGGATGGCAACTATCAGAGCAATATTGGATTTAGCCTCGATCGACAGGAACAGATGGCTATAATGATCAGAAATCAGGAAGATAAATTAGACATGCTGGCAACTCTAATGGGCGAATTGATGGCAAAAATTGACAAAACAAACGCATTACCTAGCATGCCAACCAATCAGAATGCAGCTATAGAAGGCAATATATTACAAAGACAATCACCATCACCATCACCAACAACATCAACAAAGCTTAACAATCTGGTGAAGAAGTACCTGAGATCGATCAACAAATTCAATGGATCAGGAGATACACCCAGATTGTTTGATTACTTTGATGCTATAGAGCAATTTATTACCAGTGCCAATCTATCAGTACAAAAGAAGGAAGTTAACGCAGCGATCAGTAAAATTACAGGCAACGCTAGAATGTAGTTACAGAGGCATGTAAACACATCAGGAGAATTTGATTTATGGAATGAGCTTAAAGAGGCTATGACGCAAAAATATGCACTAATGGAACAATTGTTACGAATGTATGATAAGCTTGCAATGATGAAGTAAAAGGGATCGATCGAAGATTATAATGACATATTCAACCAAATTATAGCGCAAATTGAAGATATGACTGATACAGAAGCTATACCATAATATCTCCAGGGTCTAAGCCCCAGGTACTGGGAATTAATACTTGCACAGGAGAATATGCCGACAATGCTAGAGGCTTTATAACTTGCATGCATCAGGTTCGACCTGGATAGTAAACAAAGGTGCGACAAAGCCCACGTGACAGACTGAGGTGGCTACTGAGGCGGCGACTAAGGTGGCTACTGAGGCGGCGACCGAGGTGGCTACCGAGGCGGCAGTTGTGACAATCAAGGCAGAAATGCCAGACGAAGCTGAGGCTATAATAACAATAACGGAAACAATCAAGAAGGTCATCATAATAACCGAGGCAGCAATCGCGGAGCCTATCGAGGCAGGAATTTTTGAGGACACTCTTGGAAATGTTATGTCTGTGAGGGAGAACACGGAATATTTCAATGCAACAAATTCAATGATTAGGTAAAAATAGAAAAAGAAAAGGCTAAACCAAGAGCTAAAGCAAATCTGGTGATTGGCGCTTTTATCGATTCGGGTGCCATGCAACATATGTTCAACTAATTGGAGATTTTCAAGATGGTGGCTAAGCACAACGGCTTGGTCACGTGTGCAGGGAATAAGAAACTATATATAATGCACATTGGGATGATTGAGCTCGACGACGAGCTGAAATTATGAGACATTTTATATATACCAGAAATCACCAGAAACTTAATATCTGTATGGGCATTGATATATGACAGAAATGACATAACCTTCAAAAGCGACAGATCAGTAATTAAAATCGGCACGGATCATGAAGAAGTCAAAATTGGACAGGCCAATGGCGACCTATTTCATTTATCGATATCATCAGAGCTAGAGCTAGAAGCAAACATCGCTGATTCCAAGATTGATGACTATACATTATGGTATCACCAGCTGAGTCATCCGGGCCGAAATACTCTGCAATCAATCAACAAATTTATCATAGGGCTTGGAGATGTGTGGCTGTTAACTGGACAAATCGAAATATGCGCCAGGTGTGAACATGCGAAGTTGCACCGCAAGCCCTTCAGATACACGAAAAATCAATTGATGGAGCCTATCGAAAGGGTGCACTCAGATCTGTACAGGCTGATGCCCACACCATCAGTCAATGGAGTGAAATATATATTAACATTTATCGATGATGCCACTCGCTACGTCACAACATATTTTATTGACAACAAAAGTGATATATTTGATCGATTCCAGACATTCAAGGTGTTCGCTGAAATACAATTGGGCTGAAAACTGAAGATTCTCCAGTCAGATGGAGGAGGAGAGTATGTAAACACCGAGATGCGTGAATTTTTAATTAAAAACGGAATTTATCATGAAATGATGATGCCGGACATACTGCAACAAAACGGTGTTGCCAAATGATATAACTGGACATTGATGGAGATGATCCGGACCGTTAAAATCACTGCCGACATATCTGACGAACTTTGGGCAGAACTTGCCACAAGTGCTATATATTTACGCAACCAATTACCAATGTGAGCCAATAAGAAGAGTGCTTCACCATTTGAATTATAGCATGGTCACAAGCCTAATATCAGTAACTTGTGCGTTATATAGGCTGACATATATATGTAAATTCGCAAAGGAAAAAGGTCAAAACTGGCGCCCCAATCCAAAAAGCTTAAAATGATTAGCTATCATGACGAAAAGAAAGCATATAGGCTCTGGGATCTAACCAATAGGAAAATAGAGATCAGCCGCGACGTCACATTTAATGAATCTATTATATTAAAATCCCTAACAATTGTCAACCCAGAAGATCAAGAATATGTCATTGAAGCAATTATCGGAAAACGCAAGATTGATGAAAAAAGGCAATATCTGGTTAAATAGCTAGGCTATGATGATGACGACAATACCTGGGAGCCAATCAAACAATTGATTGACACTGAAGCTCTACAAATTTGGCAAGATCGCATGCTAGAAGCTAATTTAATTGAATCGACCGATGACCCAATGATCTACAAGGAAGTAATTTCTCTACCTGATGCAAAGCTTTGGGAGGAAGTGATCAATCAAGAGCTTAAATCACTTAAGAATAATGATACATGGACGATTGTATCTGAGGTGCCTGCGGGATGTAAGCTGATTGGATGTAGATGGGTATTTAAAAAGAAGCTCAACACTGATGGATCGGTTGCTAGGTACAAGGCAAGATTAGTTGCCAAGGGATATTCACAATAGCAAGGAATTGATTATGATGAAACATTTCCTTCTGTAGCGAAATTTACATCGATTAGGGTACTTTTATCGATTGGTGCAACCCTAAACTTAGAAATTCACCAAATGGATGTAAAAACTGCATTCCTGAATGGCGATCTTGATGAAGAGATCTACATGATAGTACCTGAAGGAATCGACTAATTAGAGCTGTTACCAAGAGCTGTATGTAAGCTTAATTGATCATTGTATAGACTAAAGCAATCACCTCATATATGGAATCAGAAGATCGACAACTACCTCAGCCAATCAAATTTTACAAGACTACAATCAGATCACAGCATTTATCTAAGAAGAAGACAAGATGATCAATTGCTGATAATTATTGCCATATATGTCGACAATCTACTAATTCTGGCTGATTCAATGGAAACGATGAACAAATTCAAGGTAGAACTTAGCAACACATTTGATATGATGGACTGTGGTGAAATTAAACATTTTTTGGGTATTCGAGTCATGTGTGATCGAAAAACACACACAATCATAATTGATCAAAGTCACTTCACCAATTAAATCATTACAAGGTTTAACATGATAGATGCCAAGCCAATCAGTACACCCCTTAATCCATCCATTCAACTCAAAGCTGAAGAGGGAAAATCCGCAGACCAAAATCTATTCAGACAAATGATTGGTAGTATAATGTACCTGATGATCAGGACGAGACCTGATCTAGCTGCTGCTGTCAGCATCATCAGTCAATTTTTGGCCAATCCAATGCAAGAACATCACCATGCCCTCAAATGATTATTAAGATATATTAAAGGAACAGCTAATTATAAGCTGTGCCTTGGACGCAATCAGGATCTAAGACTGATCGGTTTCAGCAATGCCAACTGGGGAGGAGATATTAATACACAACGATCAACCACAGGCTATATTTTCAACCTATCAGGAGGAGCCATCAGCTGGCCAAGCAAATGCCAACCAACCATTGCCCTATCAACAACTGAGGCAGAATATATGGCATTAGCACATGCGATGAAAGAAGCCATTTGGCTACGCACCCTATTGGATGAGCTAGGATATTTGCTGAATTGTGCAACAACCTTATTTGAAGACAACCAATCAGCAATTGCCCTCGCCAAAAATCCAATTAATCATGCTTGATCAAAGCATATCGACATTTAGCATTACTTTATTCGAGAGAAAGTTGAATCAAAGGTGATAGATATTATTTACATGGCGACAGACGAAATGATCACTGATGCATTAACCAAGCCACTTGCATGACTAAGACTTGAAATGTTGATTGCAAAAATGGGCTTACGTAACTAATTTTTTTAAAAATCTTTTATGTTCTTTATCATATCATTCTTATCACTCAAGTAGTATTTTATATATAATTATATGCAGTAAATGTACTTCATGAATACCATTTATGATGTACAGTTGAACATTTTTTATTTTTTTTTTATTCATTTATTTTATCGAGATATGTCAAGCAGGGGGAGTGTTGAAATTATTAGCTTATTATATCTCTCTCTCTCATCAATGATCGATTGTACATCACTCAATTATGGCTTAGACGATCTTTGTTTATATCGACCAATCATAAATTAGCATTAATAAATACATGCATATTGGCTTCATAAGCCAGTGCACTCTTTACTCCAAAACACACATTTGAAGATCAAATTTCAACAGATCTTACCCTATACTGTTCACTGAAACCGCCTCAAGAAGTACCATACCCTGCTGGAACAACTTCTATGAAGTCCGAGTCAGCCTGATTAAGGTCTATCGACATATAGAACCCCTGGAAGACCTTGAGGAGATACAAGTATCAACCTTACAGAAGACCTGATCGATTGTATGCAACATTCAAAGGAGATAACACCTGGTATGAATCAATGAATAGAAGGAATACTACCGAATCGTACAACTCTGGGATGAGGAAATTGAACACATCTAGAACCAGAAGGATAGGGAAATCTGTTAACGAGCCCTCAAAGGAGTACTCCCTGCCTATACTGCAAAAATAGCTAAACGAATTTACCAACTATTCAAGTATAAGCCTAGTACTTTGAACCACTTTCAGTGCAGTACATGCTAACTAAATCAACTGATATAGAATGACATGAAGGAGCTAGAGGAAGAGGTAAAACAGTTACAAAGAGATTTCTCTAAGTTAGAACTATATCTTGAAGTTTAACTCACAGAAAGGAAGGAGATGTAACAGAACATTTTGTGATGACATACAATTTGATCATGTGAGATCACAGTCATGTGATCTGAAGTGTTACTGAGATTTGAAGTGTTACTAAGATCTGAAGTGTTACTAAAATCCGCAATCACACTATAACCTAAAATAGTATTTTGATCTGATATATTATTTCACCACCCAAATACATTATAACCTGATATATCATTTTATTATATCTTAGCCAATCAATTTGTACCTTATATTTAGCTGAGCCAATCAGAAATTCAAGTTGTAAGAGTGATATTATTAGACATTACAAATGACCGTTACTGTGCCACAGCACTACTTAGAACATTCTAGTCACTCGAAATAGAATTACCTGATATGGTAGTTCCCGATTTAGAAATACCAAATGAGGCATTGCCAAATAGAGCATTGCCAATTGAGGAATTACTCAATGAGGAAATTCTGTTTTAGGAAATTCCTTTTGTAGTATTACTGTATTCAGAAATGCCTTTAGTAGTATTGCCTATTGAAGTATTTCCTTTTTCTACATTACCTATCTTAGCATTACTCTTTACAGAAATACTTCATATAGTATTTCCTTTTCTCAAATTACTATCTCTAGTAATTTCCCTTTTTATTATTACCTTTCATAGTATTACCTTTTACTGCATTACTTATTTCAGTATTTCTTTTTGAAGTATTACTGCTATCAGAAGTACTATCTTAGGCAGCTACCTTTATAGCAGTACTATCTGATCTTTTGTATAAATACCTCTTAATTCTTCATTCAATAAACAGAATCATCATTCCTATCAGTTCAATTTCTTAACTTCCCTTCACAACTCTTATATACAATCTTATACAAATCTCTACAAGAACTGGAACCTTAAGAGGCTTGCATAATACAGATAGTTGTAGACTCATTAAGTTGAAGTTCTGCACTATTCTCGCAATATTCCGACAACAGAGTTCAATAGCAGTGCACACTCAAGACCCCTTTGAGAGCTAAAGATCTCACCCCCTTCTATACACATCAAAAGCACTAAAGACTATAAGTCTGAAATTAACAATTAACAATCTTATAAAGAAACAAAGTACTTTCGATACCTTAGAAACCTTGCGACGTACTTGGAGATTCCTAAGTCTAATGCGGATTAGTATCATCAGACGCTTCCTCACAGGCGGTTTAGGAGAAACCCCCTTACACAAGTAGTAACCTGAGTAGCTGCTCATATAGCACCTTGTAATTTCTTATAAATACCCCGCTTACAATTATCAATAAAATTCAGACTGCAACAAGCTAAGGAAGCTTACAACAGACAACCCGAGGGATACTGAAGCCTTACTCAAGGAGTAAGCAATTAAGATAGTTTTGAGATTCTAATAGATACACTTTATTCGATCAAATTCTTGCTAGTTAATACCTACATCGACACCTACCTTTCTTAAGATGCTACCGCATAAATCGCTAAGACCCCTGAAACATATTTTCTGCACTTGCTCAATCCTGAGTATTTCGCCGTTAATATATTTTAGTCTGTCACAATACTGATGCAAGTGCAATAGGAGTAGGAGTAATACTTTCACAAGATGACACTAAAGGCCTAGAACGAGTAATTTACTATGCAAGCAAAGGAACACATGGTGCTGAGAAAAATTATGAATCAACCAAATTGGAGTGTCTCGCAGTTGTATGGGCAGTCAAGTAGTTTAGATATTACCTCATCGGATAACACTTCGAAGTCATCATAGACCATTCGACACTCAAATGGTTGTTTAACAGACCCAATCCAAGTGGAATATATATACGGTGGATCATAATACTTCAAGAATATAATTTCACGGTGAAATTCAGAAAAGGGAAGATAAATCAAAATGCCGACGCACTTAGCAGAATACCATTATTGGATGCCCAAGGTGGGGTACAGCAATGAATGCAACACTGTACTACGATCTGGTGATTTGGTTGATGAGGAGAGAGATTAGAGAAGATATGGAGGATTGGATGAAGAACATTTTATTAACCACCAGCAGACAGTATAAAATTCAGGACAATTTATTATATCGTAAAAAGGAGAGATGCATTATTCCAGTAATTCAGGAGAAGGATGTATTAAACATTCTATCATTAGTGTACAATCATCTGTTATCTGGACATGTAGGCCAGGACAACACTTTATACTGACTTAGGAATTTAGCATGGTGGCCCAGAATGCAAGACGATGTAACCAACTTTGTACGAAATTATGACACATACCAAAAACGAGCAAGAGCGAAAGACATGCCCCAAGCTGCCTCTGCAACCATCAAGGCTGAGCCATTTTCGCACATCGGGATAGACATCATAGGACTCATGCTAATAACATTAACAGGAAAAAGATATATTATTTTAGCAGTAGATTTCTTTACAAAATATCCAGAGGCAATAGCAGTTGAAGATGTGGATGTGCAGACAGTAGCTAAATTCTTACATACCAATATCATCTGCCAACATGGGGTACCAAAGGAAATAACCAGCGACTGAGGGACGGAGTTTTTGAATGAATTAATCAGGGAACTCGAGCGAACCTACCACATCAAGCATATCTGAACAACGTCGTACCACCCACAGGGAAATGGTTAAACTGAACGTACCAATCAGACGGTTAAGAATATCTTGGCAAAGATTATTGATCAAGAAGCAACATAAGACTATTATCTTGATAGCACTCTTTTTGCAGTTCGAACCATTTGCCAAGCATCAACAAAGTTCAGCCCCTTCGAGCTTGTGTATGGGAGGCTGCCAAACCGAGAATTCCACTACCCCGAAAAGGATAATGGAATATATAACGATCATTTATGGGCTTATGTCGCATGAGATATCAGCAGATTACAATTAATCCGAAAGAAGGCATCTGTGTTCATCGACAAGGCACAGGAGAGACAATAAACAAACCAAAATAAGAAGGCAAATGCAACCCCCTTGCATATCAGAGATCAAGTTCTCATATACCAAAACATTATAGAATCATTATGGTCAGCTAAATTACAACCGAAGTGGGAAGGACCATACTACATATAAGCTATAAAAGAAAGTACAATTTAGCTTAGGAGACTCAACGGTTCTATTCTCCTCATCCCAGTCCATCGAAGCAAGGTCAAGATTTATCATACCCAACAAACACAGCCCAAAGAAGGACATAGAAAATGCGATGAAGGAAGCACTGATGAAGGGATCCGAGACCATCAACTGGATGCTCCTCGACCAAGAGGAAGACCCCGAAAGGCTCCATCTACTTAGCCAACAGTACTATGAGTGGTTGTGCTATCAAAATCATACAACTAACGCTATGATCTGGTTCCATCAAGAACGAGCTCGAAGCCTACATCACAAAAATAGAAAACAAGAAATGGTACTGTCCAAATTTGTGAAAGACATGGTCAACAAGACCTATGCACTTTTCCTGGGCTATGAATGGCTTCTTTCAAGATTCTATAGAAGGACCATTGATATTTCTAAATTGACCCTCATTGAAATTGCTCAAATCCGTCAAGCCATAGAGAAAGAGATTGCTCTCTTGCCTTTTAGTCTCGAGGACGAGATATTCCCAGTTGAGCCCCCAGATGTGACAGCTAACCCCCAACTTAACTAATTTTCACGAATTTTGTACTACGCTTGATTTTGTTGTAATTATTAGCTTATTATATCTCTTTTATCAATGATCGATGCATCAACGATCGATCATACATCACTCAATTGTGGCTGAGACGATCTTTGTTTGTATCGACCAATCATAATTTAGCATTAATAAATACA
>RBNK01000410.1:0-26506 GCA_003990785.1 Endogone sp. FLAS-F59071 | reverse complement strand
TGCCGTTGCTATTGGCGACCCCGTGAGTGTCCAGGTCTACTCAGAGTAGCCTCTTAAGACTTGCAATAATTGCCCTTATATCTAAACATCCTTATGAAATATAACCCCCTTCTTTTCCTTCTATTTTTTTTTTTTTTTTTTTTTTTTTTTTTTTTTTTTTTTTTTTTTTTTTTTTTTTTTTTTTTTTTTTTTTTTTGCAGCGCTAAGAATATGATCGGCCAGTCTCAATCCGGCACTGGCAAGACCGCCGCCTTCGTCCTAACAATGCTGACCCGGATTGACATCAACAGGAAAACGACGCAGGTACCATACGTTTCTCTCCCCCACCTTCCCGTTCTACGCGTCCCTCACTCCACATCTTAGCTTTCTCTCTCTTCCTATCTTTCAGGCGATCTGCCTTGCCCCTTCCCGCGAGCTCGTCCGGCAGATCATGGACGTACTGACTCAGATGGGAAAGTACACATCCGTGACGACACAGTTCGCCATCAAGGATGCCATTCCACGCGGGCAGAGGGTCGATGCCCAAATTGTTGTCGGTACTCCGGGCACTGTCACCGAACTGATCGGCAAGCGCATGCTCAACACGAATGATGTCAGAATTTTCGTGTTGGACGAGGCGGACAACATGCTCGATCAGCAGGGGCTTGGAGACCAGAGCATTAGAATTAAGAAGTAAGTATTTGTATGCGGAGAAACAGGAAAAAGTGAGGAAATTTGCTGAGATTCCGGGTATGATGATTTGGGCACTGTTAGTCTGGATACTGCAGCGTATCTTGTTCTTATTTGTCACGTTCCTACTGCTATTCATCCCTTCAATCACTTTCAGTAAAATTCCCGGCGCGGCACAGATCGTCCTCTTCTCGGCCACCTTCGCTGAACCCGTGCGGCACTTTGCAGAGCGGTTCGCACCCAATGCAAACGAGATCAAGCTCAAGCAGGAGGAGCTTAGCGTCGAGGGCATCAAGCAGTTTTACATGGACTGCAAGGACGAGCAGCACAAGTATGAGGTCCTTGTCAGCTTATACAAAGTGCTGACCATCGGGCAGACCATCATCTTCACGAGGGTGGGTATATGTTGGAATAGACGATGCGAGTGAATGGTTGGCGGACGACGATAGCTGAATTTAGCGGACCGGATCACATGTCAAAAAGCAACAACTTATATTCCAATCAAAACCCTTACTCCAGCGCCGCGACACGGCCGACGAAATCGCCCACCGCATGACTACGGAGGGCCACGCGGTGATTTCGCTTCACGGCAAGCTCGACACGCAGGAACGCGACACAGTAATGGACGCGTTTCGTACGGGCAAGTGCAAGGTGCTCATAACTACCAATGTGCTCGCACGTGGAATCGATATTCTCCAGGTCAATCTTGTCATAAACTATGACATGCCGCTCGACGGCACGGGGCGGCCCGACCCGGAGACATACTTGCACCGTATCGGACGTACAGGCAGGTTCGGCCGCACTGGGTGCAGTATCAACTTCGTTCATGATCAGAAGAGCTGGGAAGAAATGCACGCGATTGAAGAGCACTTTGGGAAACAGATCATGAAGGTGCCAACGGATTCGGTGGAAGATATTGAAAAGGTTTTGAAGAAGGCGGTGAAATGAGCAGAGTGAGTGGATGGTCACTTAGATGGGGAGTGTTTGTATGAGGTGCGTTTGCGCTGGTTGTGTTAGTCTACTATGTACTTATCTCAACCCAATGTGGATGTATAAAAACACGAAATTTGAAAACGAACGAGGTGTGATGGATTACGATTACTTGATGGAAACAATAGGAGCAGACCTAGTGCTTCGATCGGATTAGCTTGTATTCACAACTTGCAATTATCACACTTGTGACTTGTGGCTCATGTTTATATTTACATAATACATACTACAATTAATGAAGTTTATGATTAATCATAATTATATGCAATTAATTATTTAATTATAGTTTTTTAAAATTATCTATTGGCCTAAATGACATTTTCTTATTATTTAAAAATAAATTTATATTAACAATGCCTGCAGTTATAAGACCCTATATAACAGGATCGAGGAATGTTACAAAGGGATTGTTCTATTCCACCAAGCCAGAATGTCTACAGAAAAATTTTGCGTAACACTTGCACTCGTCGGGGGGTTTTTTTTTTTTTTCAATTTCATCTTTTGGACAAATGGCCTTGACTCCTATTGGCTAGACTTAAAAAACATAAACGCGCTTTGAATTCCAACTAGTACAGAATGGATGCTACTCCTAGTCACGTTTCTCGGGATGGTGTCACATCTCTGTATATATTTCCAAAAGCAATCACTCCGAATCGACTCATCAGGCCTTGAGAAACCTTGTCTTTTTCTCCAAATGAGACTCGCGCGGAGCTAAAGCTCGCTTAGTGACCCGTGAACAAAATATTTAGTCAGACATTGTGGTCTTCGTCTTTTCGCACTTTTCGTTTGACGCGATTTTGTCCAAAGCTAATGTTCAATTTTCTGCCTCTCAATTATCTCCACTACCAATTCTCGTGGAAAATTGCCAAGCGAGCTGGCTTTATCAATCCGACTATTAAATAACAAGTATATAAATCTGGGAGAAAGGAAAATAAAGCCGTGAAAGTGTGGTCTGGTTGGGAGTGAATTAGAAAGAGTAAAATAGATGGATGTTTCGGGCAATAAAAGAGTTCAATAGTAGTATATGACTAGCTTTCAAAATTTTTCAGTCGGCATATTGAAATACTCTGCTGTTTAAATGCACATAAAATACTATATTGGCTATTCTCTACCTAAAGATAGGATCATCAGGCTTGTAGTACACTGAGGGTTGCCGATCGACATCTCCTGTCCGTTCGACATCTCCTGTTCCATGATAGCTCGAAGTCTGTGACAAGGGGCGGAGGGGCAAAGCCAAAGGCGGAGCCGCTTGGTAGAAGTCAGCACTGTCGCGGCGCATATCTAGCTCCTTGGCCCTATAATAAGGGGGCAGACCAGTTTGGTGAAAGGGGGTCGGAGGCGGACCTTGCATATTCTGCATGTACTGTGGTTGCTGGGTTTGTGGTTGCCGTGGGGCTGCCGGATCGGGCCCGGGGAAGCGCTGGGCCGGGTAAGGGGCAGCAGGTTGGGGCCTGTTGCCGTTGGGACCGGTCTGTCTCTGGCCTCTGCGGTAACAGAAAATAAAACCCGCCAAGCCGGCAGCAATGACGACAAGACCCCCTGCGGTGCCTCCGATAATTGGAGCGAGAGGGACACTGCCTAAATCGGAAGGAACAGAAGTGGTAGAGTTCTGGGCCGGACTGTTGGAGGATTGGGTGGTCTGAGTAGTACTAGATGATGATACAGTGTTGTTGGGTGGTATCAGCCAATTTTTTGTGTATTGGAGATTGTCCGGCGTGTAGGTTGTGAGCCAGGACCAAGTCGCCGTATCCAGCGCATACACACCGTTGTCCATCGTATCATTGCTTATTAAACCTGCGAAATTGAGGATACATATTAGCGAATTCACGTTTATATAGAGTATATAAAGGGATAAGTTTGGGCTGAAGCTCACCAAAGAAGAGCATCATTACAGTTCCGACCATAGCGGTCGCATGCGAGAATCTTGGCGCAGGAGCGGTTCCATTTATTTGCGGGACAGTCCACTGCAGGCTGGCTTGGGTCATGTCCAGGACAGCAACGTCTAAGAGAAATAAAGGCCCGATGAGATTTCTTTAATAGTTGAATGGCCATTCCTTGAATGATTGCGAAACTTACCGCCCAAGGGGACCGTTTGATCGGTATCTCCACCGTGTATGACGATTTTATCGTCGTGAGCTATAGCGGGATAGGATAAATTAGGTCCTGACTTTAGCAAAAGTTTAGAACTTAGGTAAACAAACACACACTTACTGACAACCGCAGCTTGACTGCCACGCGCAACTGGTGATGTGTTCTGCAGCGCAGCTGTCTAAGATGCGAGAAATGCGTACAGTCAATGAGCTTGTTAGTCGTCATATGAAAATAATAGTTATAAATTCAAGAGAAATGTCTTACATAAGTAGTCCATTCCGCAGTATTGGTATTAAATACGTCGACAGTCGACAGCGGTACTATGTTGCCCGCTGGATTCCAGCCACCTAAAATCACCATCCTCCCGTCCGACAATATAGAGGCGCTGTGTGCCTGCCGACCACCATGCGGCGCGGCCGACCCGACGGGAGTCCATGAAAGTCCCGGGTAAGTTGTGAGTCTCCACGTAGTATTATAGATGATAGGAGCATTGTCGGGTTGGTTCTCGCCGCCAAACAGCCACAACGTGCCATCTGAGATGCGAGTAACCACTGTGCCCGAGTCAACAACGCCGGGTAGCGAGCCCCCAATTTGAAGTGGCGTGCTGAAGACATTGTTGACAGTGTCGTAGGACCAGACAAAGTTTGTATCGGCCTTGGTCGTGCCTTGGGTATAGTAGCCACCGACGATAAACATCAACGAGTTGTTGTACCCTCCTATGCCGCCGCAGTGTTCTGTGGAAACAGATGTAAGGAGCGATCATGGTCGTTTTGCCTCATGAATGAACGCTGGCAATCGAAAAGACCTATATACCTGTGAGCGATGGGCTATTTGTGAGGGTTTCTCCGGTGTTAGGTGCCCATGGCGGATTGGCCAGTTCAAAGGGTTGGTCTATTGGCAGGATCAGCAAATCGTTCGATGCTGGCGCATCAAAAATATTCACACCTTGCGTTACAGAGCCGCCCTGGATATAAATGCTGGAACAATCGATTGTTATTGTTACGTTCAAACAACAACAAAATTGAGGGCTGGAAGCGAGCAGAACCCCAGATTATGCTTACTTGTAGGCGACAAGAGCTATCGCCGGTACAGCCCGCGGAAGGGCCGTATAGCCCGCCGACAGCAGAGCATGAAGTAATAGCAAAAGAGTAATACAGCCGCAGCTGTATAGCTTCATTATAACTGCAGTATGCAAGACTTTGGGATTGGCTTCTAGGGACCCAGAAGACAGGAAACAGACGACAAGAAATGTAACAGTGGCACAGTTGAACTGTTCCATTGTTTAAGGTTGGTTGATCGCCCCCTTTTGTTCAGCCAAGAACTTTTTTAGCACGTGTTTGCTCCTTTTAGTTCCGTTCACGCTTTGACTACTGAAGCTGGGGCGTTGTTTAACAAACGCAGCCTTCGAACCGAGGTTGTACAGCGCGGAGATGGTTAGTTTAGCGGATCTCCCCTTGGAATCGTGTGACCAAAATTTTTAAACAAACAAAGGATTATCACATCTTCACACCACAAAAACTTGATGAATATCCCCACACACCCTTCGCCCGTATTGCCCGATGCAATTATAGACTTGCCTATTTTTTCTGTCCCTCATTCTTTGGCTTATCCCTCAGTTTGTCAGATACAGAAATGAAAGTGCCCCATTCCGAGAATCCGCCGAACTACCATTAATGGATATAATGTGTCCTTAACCGAATTTGGAACCCCCCAACCGGGTGCGTCGGTCGGGGAGCATTTCTGTAGGTCACTGTATATATATATTCGTCTGATCCCAATCAATAACTCTTGCACAGGACATCGCACATCGCACAGATTTGTCCATATTTATTCCTACGCCTTATTTTTCTGGAAATTCAGGTCACCTGCAAACTGAGTTTTTTAGCAAACAGGTTTCTGAGGCCAATGGGTAAGTTGTAAAAATCAGGTAAGCAGAGATTGTCTATATAGACTTCGAAACTTGATGACAGAAAGTTTCGTATATATATCCAGGACTTGGATTTTTGGGAGAATTTGAAATATTACGAATATTACGAAATGTGTAAGTAATCAAGCTATTAAAAAAAAAAAAAAAAAAAAAAAATACAATTTAACGATACTGATAACAAGACTCGATTCATTAGGATGCTTTATGCTTTTATAAAAAAATATATAAATAGTCTTGATTGGCTAATTTTAATTACCCGGCGACTTAGATTTGGGATGAGTAGTCATTATACTCATAAACCAAAAGACTTTACAATCGTTGGATGATATATGAGGTGAATTTTTCTAAAAAGTACCTTACTTCAATGAGCGATAAGGGATGTTTTTGAAAAATATCACCTCATATGACTATGAAGTGATTCCGCTGCCCGTAAGACCAGCTCCGAAACCTCTGAGTTTTGTACATTACCAAACCTACACAATGATATGTGACGTAGATTTCGTGATGTCATCAGAGAGTTGGTATAAAATGTTTGCATTTGATTGTGATATAAGCAAAAGAATATATTAATTATAATTTTAAAAGTTTACATCTAAACCTGTTATTAGTAACTCTAATAAAAATATTTACTATAGTTATAAATTTATTATTTCTGATTGTAACTAACTAACCATATGATTATAATCAACTGTTATTATAGTGCTTTTTTTTTTTTTTTTTTTTTTTTTTTTTTTTTTTTTTTTTTTTTTTTTTTTTTTTTTTTTTTTTTTTTTATAAATTCTTTTTTTTTTTTTTTTTTTTTTTTTTTTTTTTTTTTTTTTTTTTTTTTTTTTGATAACTTATATATTTAATAGCTCTTATTTCTAGTAGAAATCCCTTTATTTATTTATTTTTAATCAAGTGTATCTACATTTGCATGATTATTTTCTAAGGTAGATCAATTTATTAAATTATCTTCAGATGTCATATATGAGCTGAGGATAATGTAGATATTGTGACAAATGTACTAATAACTAGTCATTCATTCTTGTATACTAAGTGAGAATGCTCAGAGTGTCAGATATGATATCTCTCTTTGTATATTCTTACTACAGCTATATGCTGTGCTCTTCAGGCTTTACTATAACTAATATTGAGATATTCTAAGACTCTGTGCAAACTGATTTATTTAGATAGAAATAAAGAGAGTATTTATATAAATTTGAAAGAATACAGTTGGCTTTACTACAATAATAATTTAATCATTGTGAATTGCATAATTACTGCTGAAGTAGTGTTCTCACTGCTATAGTAGGTAGTATATATCTTTTATAGTATCCTTACTACAAAAGTGGGTGGCTTGTAGCTGTAGATGTGGTTATATAGTACAAATATTCAAAAGTGAAAGATAACTATAACTAAATTGAGCATAGTAGCAAGTTTATAAAAATCAGATAGTTTGGAGATTAGCTGTCATATCTGAGGGCTCAACTAGAAATATCTTGTCCTCAAGACTAGATAAAAGTAAGGTAATCTCATTTTCAACAGCTTAGTGGATTTGAGTAATCTTCATATAAGTAAGCTTTGCAATATCAATGGTTTTTTCATAAAAGCTAGCAAGGATCTATTTGTAATCTAAAAAGAGTACATAAATTCTGTCAACCATCTCTTTTTTGAATCTAGATAGTATGGTTTCTTATCTTCTATTTTATTAATATAAGTTACAAGCCCAACCTTGATGAAACCAAATTATAGCATCAGTTACCCTACTTTGGTAATATAACTATTTATAGTACTGTTAGCTAAGTGATAGAAGTTTTTTGGAGTTTTTCTCTTAGTTGAGAAGTATCTAGTTGATAGTTTCAGATCTCCTCATTAGGGCTTCTTTTATAGCTTTTTCTACATCCTTCCTTGAGCTTTACTTGTTAGTCATAGTAGATCTTGATTTTGCTTTAATAAATCAGAGTGGAGAGGATGGAACTATTGGGTTTCCTAAGCCAAATTGTACTTTTTTTTATAGCTTGTATATAGTATGGTTCTTCTTATTTCAGTTGTAATTTAGCTGACCATAATGATTCTACAATGTTTTAGTATATGAGAACTTGATCTTTAATATATAAGAAGATCACATTTGCCTTTCTATTTTGATTTGTCTATTGTCTCTTCTATACCTTGTCAATAAATATAGATGCCTTCTTTTGGATTAATTATAACCTACTGATATCTCATATGATATAAGTATATAAATAATCATTATATATTCAAATATCTTTTTCAGGATAATAAAACTCTTAGTTTGGTAATCTCTCATATATAAGTTCAAAGGAGCTGAACTTTATTAATGTCTGATGAATAGTTCAGACTGTAAAAAGAGCACTATCAAGATAATAATCCTATGATGCTTCTTGATTAATAATTTTTGCCAAAACATTTTTATATAACTGTCTAGTTAGTATATTCAGTTTAACTATTTTCTTATATATAGTATGATATTATTCAGATGTACTTGATATAGTAAGTCTGCTCAAGTTCCTTGATTAGTTTATTTAGAAACTCTATGCCTTGGTTGCTGGTTATTTCCTTCAGTACTTTATGACTATAGATAATGTTAGTATATAGAAACTTAGCTACTGTTTGTGCATCTACATCTTCAACTGCTATTACCTCTAGATATTTTATAAAGAAATTGACTACTAAAATGATATATCTTTTTCCTGTTAGTGTTACTGGCATGGGTCCTATAACATCTATCCTGATATATAAAAATAGCTTAGCCTTGATAGTTGCAGAAGTGGCTTGGGGTATGTCTTTTGCTCTTACTTATTTTTGATATATATTGCAGTTTTGTATAATGTTAGTTATATTATCTTATATTCTAGGCTACTATACTATATTTCTAAGTCAATATAAAGTATTATCCTAGCCTATATGTTCAGATAATGGATAATTGTATATTAATAATAAAATGTTTGATATATCCTTCTTCTGAATTACTGGAATAATATATTCTTCCTTTTTATAATATAATAAATTGTTTTGAATTTCATACTGTCTTTCTATAGTTAGTAAAATATTATTTATCCAATCTTTTATATCTTCTCTGATTTCTCTTCTCATCAACCAAATTACCAAATTATAGTATAGTGTTATATTCATTACTGTACCCAGCCTTGAGCATCTAATAATAGTATTCAGCTGAGTATGTCAGCATTCTGGTTTGTCTTTCCTTTTTTAAATTTCACTATGAAATTGTATTCTTGAAGTATCATAATCCAATATATATATATTCTACTTAGATCAGATCTGTTAAACAACTATTTAAATACTGAATAGTCTGTAATAACTTCAAAATATCATCTGATGAGATAATACCTAAACTACTTGACCACTCATATAACTGCAAGATACTTCAATTTAGTTGATTTATAATTCTTTTTAGCACTGTGAGTTCCTCTGCTTGCATAATAAATTACTTATTCTAGATCTTTAGTATCATCTTATAAAAGAATTATATCTACTTCTACTGTACTTGTATCTGTATATAACTTGAAAAGCTTCATCCAGTTTGGTTTCGCCAATACAGGTACTATTGCCAGAGCCTTCTTTAATACATTAAGTGCCTCCTGCTCAAGTTTGCTTTGTTCTTTATTAGTTTCTATCCAATTATAGCTTTTCATTAAGGTTGTATACAGGGGTTCAGCTAGGCTTGTGAAATTTTATATATATCATCAGTAGTATAAGGCTAGTCCTAGAAAGATATGCATCTCTGTTTAGTTTGTAAGTCATTTGAATTTGGTGACAGCTTCTACTTTAGCTAAGTCAGTTTAGATTCCTTCTTTGTTAATAATATATCTAAGTATTGTAACTTTTTTAGTAGCAAATATACACTTCTTCGATTTTAAATAAAGATCTTCAGTTCTTATTTAGTTGAACACTTCGCATAATACCTTGATATAATTCAAGAATGTCACTGTAAATATTATAATATTATCAATATAAACCAGTAGTATTTTTCTGATAAGGTCTCCAAATATCTTGATTATCATCTTCAGAAAGCTTGCTAGGGTATTCTTGAGTCTAAATGGTATTCATAAATATTTCTAATAGCCTTGCAGGGTTATAAAGAAAGTGATTTTTTGTGATTCTTTATCAAGTTCTATCTGATAGTATCTACTAGTTATGTTGAGAGTTATATAGAGACTTGTATGGACTAGTATTTTCGAAAAAGTGTTATTAATTCTTAGTATTAAAAAGGCATCTCCCTTGGTGATATTGTTAAACTTTCTGAAATTGGTATATATTCTTGAAGCAAAGGTTCTGGCTTCTAATCTTTTCTTAAGTACAATAATGTTTAAAAATTCCTATAGGTTATCTATTTCAGCTACTATTCCTTCTTTGACTATGTTATCAATTTCTTCTTATTACCATTTGATATAAGCAGATAGTGTTTAGTATAGTATGCATTTAATTGATAAGTACCCTTAAATATTAATATGATGGAAGTACTTTGGTAGCTTCAAGTTGATTTCCTCAAAAGTTGTTATAAAGATATTATAGTATTCATTGATAAGTCTTTTTAACTCCTTCTTTTTTTCTTCACTGAGTTGTTCTCTAAAAGTATATACCTTCTTGTTTACTGTCTTAGATATATGCTTAAGATCTGTCATGACTTTTATAATATTAACTTTGGTTGATCTGAACCCTTTGTTTCCTTTAGCTGTTTCCTTAAGGTTAGCTACTTTTACTACCTTGCTAGTCCAGATAGATATAATTATTAGCTGCATGACTCGATCTCCTTTATAAAGTTTAACTATATTGAATCAATATCAGTTAATAACTATGATCTTGATTTCACTGGTATAATCTGTATCAATAACTCCTGCATCAATTATAATTCTGGTAGCTGTGAGAAAACTTCTTAGTTTGATCTGACTATAGTGTCTTTAAGATATTCTTATAGCTATTTCTATTCCAACTATATATAATTCTCTGGGTTACAGTTCAATATCCTTGATAGTAGAGAGATCAAATCCAGTGGCTTGTTCACTTTTTTATTCTAATAGCTTGGCTTTCTGGTTGGTTCATATAATTTGCATTATAAAGAATTCTTTTTGTTCATCCTTATCATTACTTTCTATCATTTATAGGTGGACTTCTCTTTCTAAATCAATAGGTATTTCATAATGGCATCCTTTTCAAGTAATTTATATCTTACATATACCAAGGTTGATTACTGCTTGTATCTTTTTTAACTAGTTATTTCCAATAACAAGATTGTAAGACATAGTGTCAACTATCATTACTGATACTGGGATAATAAGTTTGCTAAAGCAGATAGGTAATTTATGTACTTTACTAAGTAGTATTGTAATATATCTATCTGCTACTATAATTGTTATAGTTGTGACCTCTTCAATTTGCTATCTGAGTTAGTTAAGTATTGTTTTATTAATAATGCATCCTCCAGCATCTGTGTTGATAATATATGGTATCATAATTTCTTCAATCTAATATTGTAAGTATACTGAGGAGTTTTGCAGTTTGTCATCCTCTGATTGCTATACTGTATTGATCTCCACCACTTCATACCTAAGTTGTGCATCACTTATTCCTTTTCAGATTTATTATCAGAATGTTGGAAATTCAATAAGTTATCCTATTTTGACTAGGATTATTATGTCTTCTATTTCCTTCCATATATCTAGACTGTATTTCTTGGATTTCTATAACTTGTATTCCTTGTTTTCTTCACTTGCAGGTACCTTAGATATTGGTGTATCTTCTCAAATGATACAATTAACTTCTTCTTTAAATAGCTCATCTTGTTTATTACTATCAAATTCTCATTTTTATATTCATTGTACTACCTGTAGGGCTTTTGTTATATAAAGAGATCCTACTTTTTTAGGATATTTGAGTTTCATTTTTTTCTATATAGCTGAGAATACTTCTACCTAATTATACTCATCTTCATTATTAAAATCTTCTTCTTCAAAGGTAACAACCTTTATCTAAGTTTATCCTTGAGTTCCTAGTTGGGCAATTTTGCTTATCTCTATTATATATCTTAAAGTATAGTACCTTTTTTCTCTGTATCTCCTGTATATTCTCATATCTAGCTAAGTACAATTTCTAGATATGTACCTATTTTAGTTATACCTGAAGCACCTTAGATTCTTGATTAGATATGCATTTGATCCAGTTATAGGAGTTAGATTTGTTATAAATTATTAGACTGATTGCTATATATCAATTTGCCTTTTAAGGTCTGAGATGTGTGTAGTTATTTTACTTATTTATTCAATGAGGTCATCTATAGCTAAGTTCTGTCACAAAGCTGCTTCTCAGTTAACTGTTACTAGTGCAATAGTAGGTATAACTGCTGATACTGTATAGAGTTTTTAAAGGTTGTTTAGCAATATCTGCTGCATTATATCTTGACCTAGATTTTATACAGCTCAGTATCTCTATGTGTAATCTGTTGAAATTATTAGCTTATTATATCTCTCCCATCAATGATCGATCGTTACGTCACTCAATCGTAGCTTAGATGATCTTTGTTGTATCAACCAATCATAATTTAGTATTAATAAATATACGCATATTGGCTTCATAAGCCAGTGCGCTCTTTTACTCCAAAACACATACATTCGAAGATCAAATTTCAACAGGTTATGAGCCCTGAGCTACTCGAATTGCAGCTCGACAACCTGAGATCTATGCAATCATAGCATCTACGCAATTATAACTGCGATTACTGTAAGTGTTTATTTAAAATTGTAAACAACGCATCAAACAACGTGATAAACAACGCAACAAACGATACCACGATAAAGCAATGTGATAAACATGTAATGACATAGCATTCAACAACGCGATACGACAAAATGGACAATCTATATACATCATCATCATCAGCAACAAGATCGACAAGATTGCAGTCTAAATCAAAAACAGACAGATATCAAACCTGTTAGGGGGGTTTCTCCTAAACCGCCTATGAGGAAACGTCTGATGATACTAATCCATGTTGGACTTAGGAATCTCTGAGTACGTCACAAGATTTCTAAAGTATCGAAAGTACTTTGTTTCTTTATAAGATTATTAATTGTGAATTTCAGACTTATAGTCTTTAGTGCTCTTGATGTGTGTAGAAGGGGGGTGAGATCTTTAGCTCTCAAAGGGATCTTGAGTGTGCACTGCTATTGAACTGAAGTTTATTCAAATGAAAGCTAAGGGGGTATTTATACAAAAGATCAGATAGTACTGCTATAAAGGTAGCTGCCTAAGATAGTACTTCTGATAGCGATAATACTTCAAAAGGAATTATTGAAATAAGTAATACAGTTAAAGGTAATACTGTAAAAAGTAATAATTAAAAAGGAAATACTATATGAAGTATTTCTGAAAAGAGTAATGCTAAGATAGGTAATGTAGAAAAAGGAAATGCTTCAATAAGTAATACTACTAAAGGCATTTCTGAATATAGTAATGCTACAAAAGGAATTTCCTAAAACAGGATTTCCTCACTGAGTAATTCCTCAATTGATAATACCCTACTTGGCAATGCCTCATCCAGTATTTCTAATTCGGGAACTACCATATCAGGTAATTCTATTTCGGGTATTTCTTCAAGGGGGATTTCTTCATCTGTCTCAGACTGACTAGATGTTTCGAAGTCTTCTTTGTCCAAGAAATTGGAGATGATGTAGGTACTGTCCTGAGGGTATCTCTCTTTTATGACTTCCAGTATTCGGTCTAGTTGTTCTTCTGGGATCCTGTCCCATTTTCCAAGTGAGAGTGTTCCGATTCGGTTAATTGCTTGTGGCCATCGTTTGAAGAAGTGAAATATTCTTCTTCCTCTTTCGAATTCAGTGTCTGTTAATCCTATTTGGTTCTTGGCTTCGATGAGGTTGGGTACTAACATATTGTCAGTAGCAGTAAATAAGGCATAACCCATTTGGTAGTAAGCCTGATATTGTTTAGAGATATTGAATGTTCTGAATATGTTGACGTTGTTTCGTGAATATCATACTATGTTGTCGTTATCTTCTAATATGACTTCTACATGTACTCGATCGGTTTCGTGGTGTCATTGGCTGATTGCTTCATCAATTAAGGCTTCTACTTCATCTATATTCAGAGGTAGAGGTTCTTGATGGCGGGCAGTGTTACGGCGGTTGTCTCCATTGTATAGGATAACTCTGAGTCCAGTTGTGATCCTGATGGTGGGCATGGTTATTTGTTATGTTCCTGTAAGTGTTTGTTGCTACTTTTTATATATATCACTCTTACAACTCTTCCCTCTTTGAGAAAATAGCATCCACGCTATTTCTGTAAGGACTTGTGATATTTTTCCAGTGCTTCATCTGCGTTTGTCAGATTGCTAAGCGGTTCCTATGTAGCATCGTGTAAGGGGTATCCTTTCCACTTGATTAGGTATTGTGGTGTTGATCTGTTGCCTTGTTTGGTAATCCATTGATCTAAGATTTCTTCTACTTCGAATTCTTCTTCATTATTGACCAAAATTGGTGCGAGTGGTATGACTTGTCTATCCAGAAATAGATCATCATTATTCGATGTGTAATGTTTCAGTAGTGATACATAAAACACGAGGTGAATCTTCATTGCTGGTGGTAACTCCAATTTGTAAGCAACAGCTGATATTTTTGCGATAATCTTGAATGGTCTGAGAAACTTGTTCTGAGGTTTCTTTGAAGGTTGATTAGATAATTGTCGCAATGTGATATGTCTTGAGGACAGCAAGACCATTTCGTCTATCTCAAATGATTCCTCACGCCTTTTTTCATTTGCATATCTTGTCTGTTGTACTTGTGCTTCGCGAATTGCATCTTGGGCCTTGGTCAGCAGGTTGGTCATCTGTGTGGTGAAGTTATCGACGGCTTGTACTGTTAATTCGACTTTTTCTAGTAACAAGGTTGCTGGTGTCAGCGGGTGATAACCATAATTTAGGAAGAATAGCGATAGTTTTGTTGACTTTTGCTGAGCATTATTGCAAGCGAATTCGGCGGCAGTTAAGTGTTCATCCCAATCATTCTGTCGATAGTTGACGTATGTTCTAAGCATTTGTTCCAATGTTTGGTTCATGCATTCTGTTTGTTTGTCGGTCTGTGGGTGAAATGCAGTTGAAAGTGCTATTTTTGTTCCAAGTGTTTTGAATAGCGATTGCCAGAAGTTACTTGTAAACTTTGGATCTCGGTCACAGATAATGATCCGTGGCAGTCCATGTAGGCAAAAAATGTTGTCAAAAAATATTTTTGCTATGTCTGGTGCAGTGTCAGTTGTTTTACTTGCTACAAAGTGAGTCTGTTTGCTGAGTCGATCGATGAAGACAGTTATTGTGTCTTTCCTAGATGTTGTTTTCGGTAGTTGGACAATGAAATCCATACTAATTTGTTCCCATTTTTCGGCCAGTACAGGTAGTGGTTGTAGTAGTCCAGCGGGTGATTGTCGGAGTGTTTTGTTATGTTGGCAAGTATCGCAAGAAGCTATGAAGCTCTTGGTGCTTGTAAACATTTTTAGCCAGTAAAAGTTTCTGGTGAGTGCTTCGTAAGTTTTATCAAATCCGAAGTGTCCTGCTAGGGGTATATTATGGTGTTCTTGTAGAATCTTGACACGAAGGTTTGACAGTATGAAGAGTCGATCTTCATAATAGAGGTTGTTGTTTCGCATCTTGAATTTATTTGTTATGTCTAGTTTGGTATGAAGTTCTTCTATGATTTTTTGTGCTTCTTTGTCTGTCTGGACTCCTTCTTGAATTTCTTGTATCTAGTTGTCTGTGATTTCAATGATAGCTTTGATCTGTTCATCCTCTTGTTGTTGTCGGGATAATGCATCTGCTACAACATTAAGTTTTCCAGGTTTGTAGATTATTTCGAAGTGATAGTTGTTGAGATGGTCTATCCATCGCGCTTGTTGGGTAGAGAGGGTCAGTTGTTTGTTCAGGTACTTGAGTGATTCATGATCTGTATAGATCAAGAATTTGTTGCCTATCAGGTAGTGTCTCCAAGCCTGTGTTGCATCGATTATTGCAAATAACTCTTTTTCGTAGACAGGGTAGTTTCTTTCTGCGGATGTCATTTTTCTTGAACAGTAGGCAATAGGTTGGTCTTCTTGTGAAAGTATGGCTCCGATTGCATAATCTGAGGTATCGGTGGTTACTACAAATTGTAGGTTCTGATCTAAGCTTCTAAGGACAGATGCGGTTGTTAACTTTTCTTTCAAAGTTTCGAAGGCTGTGTTATGCTGGTTATTCCATTCCTGAATAACATTTGTGCCTGTAATTGTTAGATCATATAGGCATGCTACAATTCCTGCGTAATTTTTGATAAACCTTTGGTAGTATCCTGCTAGTCCTAGGAAGGATTGTATTTCCTTGATTGTTGTTGGTTTTTTCCATTTCTTGATTGCCTCGATTTTTGCAGGGTCGACTAGAATGCCTTGTTCATTGATTCGGTGTCCAAGATATGCAACTTCTTTTTGTAAAAGTTATATTTGCTGAGTTTAGCGTACAACTGATGTTTTCTCAGGATCTCCAGTACTTGGCGGAGATGTTGTAAGTGTTCTTCTTTTGTTTTACTATAGATCAGTATGTCATCGATGTAGACAACTACAAATTCGTCGAGTAGTAGTCTGAATATATCGTTCATCAGTCCTTGGAATGTTGCGGGTGCATTTGTCAGTCCAAAAGACATGACTTTCCATTCATAATATCTGTATCGAGTTCTAAATGCTGTTTTCAGAATGTTTTCTTTGGTAATGCGGATCTGGTGGTATCCTGATCGTAAGTCGATTACTGAGAATATAGTTGCTCCTTTGAGTCAGTCGAATAATTCCATGATGTTGGGTAATGTATATCGGTTCTTGATAGTTATATCGTTGAGTTGTCAATAGTCAATGCACATTCTAATTCCATCCTTTTTTTTGATAAATATAATAGGTGCTCCGAAAGGTGATATGCTAGGTTGGATAGATCCTCGTTCAATTAATTCTTCTAGAGTCTTCTTAAGTTCTTATAACTCCAGTCTGGATAATTGATAAATTTTCTTGAATGGTGGTTCTGCGCCAGGTATTAAGTCAATTCGGTAATCGATACTTCGTTTTGGTGGTAGTCCTTCTGGTAAGTTTATAGGAAACCGGTCTGCGAATTCAGTGATAAGTGGTTGTAAAGATATGTCCAGGCTATTAATATCTATGTCCATTTCAGTGGTAATTTTAGCAATGTCTTTTTCTGTAATAATGCAGCAGTAAACTATATCGTCTTTTTCAAGATGTTGGTAGAATTTTTTAGCTGAGTAGAGTCAGATCTTTCCGTTTCTTGATTTGGAGACCAATTTGATGTCCTTGTTTCGATGAGTAAACTCCATGGTTCTGCTTGGCCAGTCAATGTTAGAATTCTTCTGATCCAGCCAACTTTTCCCGAATACTATACTTGGTTCGGGCATGCCTATGATTTCAAAATTCAGTGCATCCTGGTATGATTCAATTGAGATCGGAAGATTCTTGGCAGTATGTGTGACTTGTTGAGTTCCTCCATCAGTGACTTCTACAATTATTGCTGCTTCGCGAGGTGACTTGATTACTTTGAGTTGATCGGCTAGCTGTTTGCTGATAAAATTGCATATTGCTCCACTATCGATCAGTACATTGACTGTTTCATTCTTCATTGTTCCTTTGTAGAAGAGAAGTTCTGTCTTCTTCCCGAGTGATGATAAGGTTCCATGTTCTACTTTTTCTTTTGTATCTTCTACTTTTATTTCTTCGATAGACCACATGTCTGTTGTATCTTCGATTGACCAATCCGTTTTCTTCTCCTTAGTTGGTAATTTTATAGCTTTGCATGCCTGTTTTGCTTCTTCTTCTTCCTTTGCTAACTGTTGAATATGTAGTTTCTTGCTTTCTTCTATGCAACTCCAGCATTTCCAGGCATCGTCTACACAGTAGGTTCTGTTTCCATGAGGACAGCATCCATATGGTACTATTCCTTGTGCCATTTTCAGATACCAACATTCATCCTTGGTAAGTGTAGGTTTCCTTTTGTCTGTCGAACCGAATCCTTCTGCAGCTTGTTCAGTTTTCGGAAGCTGTTCTACGACTTTGGCTGTAACTGAGTTGTCCAGTTTGATGAATATGAATTGCGCTAGCTTGGCTCCTTTGGTGACTTGGTATTTGCATCGAGCTGATAAGTTGTGAACTGTGAGTATAATTTTGCCAGTATAGTCTGCATCAATAACTCCTGCTTTGATTGAGATTCCTTCCTTGATTTTGCTACTTTTATCCAGGATTTGTGTATAAGTTCCATTTGGTGGCTTTAGGGTGATTCCTGTTTTAATCAGAAAAATCGATCCTGGTGGAATCAAAGCATCTTCATTTGCATAGATATCATATCCTGCAGAGTTTGCTGTTCCCTTGGTAGGTACTATAGCATCCGGGTGCTTCTTTTCGACTAGGAAGTTGGTTTCGTTATTGGTTTCTTATATCATGTATAGTTGTTCATCTTTTGATGATTTTTCCTTTTCTTCTTTCTCATCTTCTTGCCTTCCTTCGTCAATATCGGCCAGTTCTTGCCAAGTGCTATTGTAGGCTGGGTCGCATCCCTTGCCATCGATAGTAGATGAGTTATAGACAGTCTAAAGATCTTGTGGGTAGATTTCATCCCAATATACTCCTTGTTCGTATCTCTTCTTGTCTCCCCAGAACTTTCCTTTGCCAACGTATTAATAGCTTCTCCAGAAAATATCGTAAATTTCTCTAGTGTTGTTGGCGTAGGGGTGTGGGTTCTTGCCATGGTAGGGTCCATTGTTCATTGGTAGCATCTGTCGGCATCTTGGTTGCGGTTTTATTCTTCGATCCTTCTTTTTGATGGTGAGAAAGTCTTCTACTTTGGATTCCTCCGGTATGAGGTGGGTTGTTGAACAGTTGCACATGTGTTCTGCACAATAGATGCATTGGTCACAGAATGGGCATCTTGTTTGCACCATGTTCCAATTGATGAGGGTGATTTGTTCTTGCTCGTTCAACTTGTGGTATCCTCGGCCATATTTCTCTTCAATTACGTACAGTTGGCTAATATCTCTTGGATCTGTTTCTTCTTCGGCAGCCATGCTTTTGCTTGTGCCTTTGGTTTCTTCTTTCTTCGTGATCTTTTCTCCCGAAATAGTATGAGTACTTCTACACTCAGGTGCAATATGTTCATGTCTTCCACAATTGAAGCAAGTCTTTGTTTTCTTCCAGTCATCCTTGTTTTCATTCTTCTTGAAATTGTTTTGCCATGTTGGGTTATTGTTATAGTTTCCTCGTCCTCTTCTGAATCCTCCTCAGGGGTTAAATCCTCCTCGACGGTAAGTATCAGTTATTGGTTTGTTGCTTGAGCCCGAGTTGTTGTTCTTGTTTTCTGTTCGTGTTTGTTGTGCTAATAGAATTATATGTGCTGATTTAATAACCATGCCGAAACACCATTGTTCATGAGCACATGGGCTTCCTCTCTCCTTAATGCGAGTTTCCAGCCATTGCGGAAGGGTCTTGAATAAGGTGTCAGCTTGTGCACCACAAGTAATGTGATTGTCATCATCGTAAGGCATCCCAATGATGATGAGATCAGCATCGATTTCTGTGGCAAAAGCTTCCAAGGTTTTGTTTCCTTTGGTGTTGAATCTTGCTGTGGCTAGTCATTTCTTTGCTTCGGCGATATGTGCGGTACTGCAGAACTTGTCAATCAGTAAGGATCTAAGACCTTGTTGGACAGGGATATTTGGATATCCTGGTTGGGCTGCATTAGCTACTTGAGCTGCTACTAAAGTTGTATCTTGCCAGGTCAAGGGTTTTCTAGGCAGATTTTGCCACCAGATTGCTGCTGATTTTCTGAGAAATCCAGCAATTTTGTTGACCTGTGCATATGACTTGGCATATACTTGTTCAGGTATATGATTGACATTGTTGGTGAGTCTATCATCTGGTATGCGATCATCGTTCCAGCTGTTAGCGTTGTAATTGGCTTCAACGGCTGATATGAATGCGGCGACTTCTTTTGCTTCTCCATCAAAAGGTTGTAGATTGACTGCTTTGGTTGTCTGGCTGAGTTGTGCTACTTGTCCTACAAGTGCAGTTAAGGCTGCTACTTGTGCGGTTAGTGCGGCTATTGCGGCATCGGCCATTATATTGGTAAATGTAGTTGGTGCAAGTAGTGGTGATGTTGGAAGTTTGTTTTCTCCTTTGTCAGTTTGTTGGAAGTATTCTCTTACTTCGTGATCAAGTATTTCATCTTCTAAATCGAGGTCTTCCGATTCTTCAAGTATGTCAGCTTCGAGTGTGATTCTTCGAACGGTTGTATCGGCATCTTCGATAAATGCAGTGTCGGCGTTGTGATAGATAGTTGTCTCAGGTTCGTATAAGTCACTTATATTGGTTGCTTCTCTGAATATTGGTTTGCTTGGTCCGGGTGTATGTCGGAATGTAGATGCTGTGAGATTGATAGGTTCCTCGATCGATAGTGGTGTGATAGATATAGTAGATCCTAATAGTGTTGTTTTGGCAAATCGTGTGAGATCTTCTGCTACTAGTTTCTCGAATAATCTGTTTGCAATTCTGTAGTAAACAGTGCCTCAGTGTGTTGAGTAATCAAATTGTGAGTTGGTAATCCACTCTTTGATAACTTGACGATTATTATATTCTTGTACAGTAGTTGTAAGGTTAGTGAATTGGTGTTCTGCTCGTATAATGGAAACAATGTCACGATCTCCTTTGATATTTTCATAGAGGAAATCTTGAAATGCTTCAAAGTAGGCTTCAGTTGTAAGAGGGTTTTCGAATTCTTCTAAAAGTTCATTGTAGAGTTCAAGGTATATTTCGCCTCATAAACGAGCTACTGTTGTTGAATCAGTGCTTCGTAGCAGTTGCTGATATTGTGTCCACTTGAAGGGTTCTGTGATGTATGTAGCCTCTCTGGCTGTTGGAAGTAAGATGTGTGTGGTGTTTTTAGTAGCACTCCGAGTACGTCGGTCATGTCTAAAAGGAATTAGTAATTCTAGGCCTTTGTAAAAATATTAGTAGTATGTTTTTGATTATTATAATGGTTTTTCGTTACCGCTGCTACCAAGTTGTTAGGGGGGTTTCTCCTAAACCACCTGTAAGGAAGTGTCTGATGATACTAATCCACATTGGACTTAGAAATCTCTGAGTATGTCGCAAGATTTCTAAGGTATCGAAAGTACTTTGTTTCTTTATAAGATTATTAATTGTGAATTTCAGACTTATAGTCTTTAGCGCTCTTGATGTGTGTAGAAGGGAGGTGAGATCTTTAGCTCTCAAAGGGATCTTGAGTGTGCACTGCTATTGAACTGAAGTTTATTCAAATGAAAGCTAAGGGGGTATTTATACAAAAGATCAGATAGTACTGCTATAAAGGTAGCTGCCTAAGATAGTACTTCTGATAATGGTAATACTTCAAAAGGAATTATTGAAATAAGTAATGCAGTTAAAGGTAATACTGTAAAAAGTAATAATTAAAAAGGAAATACTATATGAAGTATTTCTGAAAAGAGTAATGCTAAGATAGGTAATATAGAAAAAGGAAATGCTTCAATAAGTAATACTACTAAAGGCATTTCTGATTATAGTAATGCTATAAAAGAAATTTCCTAAAACAGGATTTCCTCACTGAGTAATTCCTCAATTGATAATGCCCTACTTGGCAATGCCTCATCCAGTATTTCTAATTCGGGAACTACCATATCAGGTAATTCTATTTTGGGTATTTCTTCAAGGGGGATTTCTTCATCTGTCTCGGACTGACTGGATGTTTCAGAGTCTTCTTTGTCCAAGAAATCGGAGATGATGTAGGTACTGTCCCGAGGGTATCTTTCTTTCATGACTTCCAGTATTCGGTCTAGTTGTTCTTCTGGGATCCTGTCCCATTTTCCAAGTGAGAGTGTTCCGATTTAGTTAATTGCTTGTGGCTATCATTTGAAGAAGTGGAATATTCTTCTTCCTCTTTCGAATTCAGTGTCTGTTAATCCTATTTGGTTCTTGGCTTCGATGAGGTCGGGTACTAACATATTGTCAGTAGCAGTAAATAAGGCATAACCCATTTGGTAGTAAGCCTGATATTGTTTAGAGATATTGAATGTTCTGAATATGTTGATATTGTTTTGTAAATATCGTACTATGTTGTCATTATCTTCCAACATGACTTCTACATGTACTCGATTGGTTTCGTGGTGTCATTGGCTGATTGCTTCATCAATTAAGGCTTCTACTTCATCTATATTCAGAGGTAGAGGTTCTTGATGGCGGGCAGTGTTATGGCAGTTGTCTCTATTGTATGGGATAACTCTGAGTCTGGTTGTGATCCTGATGGCAGGCATGGTTGTTTGTTATGTTCCTGTAAGTGTTTGTTGCTGCTTTTTATATATATCACTCTTACAAAACCCTTGATGACGATGAAGGATTGGATAGCAACTATCAGAGCAATATTGCATTTAGCCTTGATCGACAAAAACAGATGGCTATAATGATCAGAAATCAGAAAGATAAATTAGATATGCTTGCAACCCTAATGGGCGAATTGATGGTAAAAATCGACAAAATGATCACATCACCTAGTGCGCCAACCAATCAGAACACAGCTACAGAAGGCAACATGCCACAAAGACAATCACCATCACCATCACCAACAACATCAACAAAGCTTAACGATCTGGCAAAGGAGTACCTGAGATCGATCAACAAATTCGATGGATCAGGTGGCGCACCCAGATTGTTTGATTACTTTGATGCCATAGAGCAATTTATCACCAGCGCCAATCTATCAGTACAAAAGGAGGAAGTCAACACAGTGATCAGTAAAATTACAGGCAATGCTAGAATGTGGTTATGGAGGCACATGAACACATCGGGAGAATTTGACTTGTGGAATGAGCTTAAAGAGGCTATGACGCAAAAATATGCACTAATGGAACAATTGTTATGAATGCACGATAAGCTTGTGATGATAAAGCAAAAAGGATTGATCGAAGATTATAATGACACATTCAACTGAATTATGGCGCAAATCGAAGATATAACTAATATAGAAGCTATACTGCAATATCTCCAGGGTCTAAGCCCCAGGTACCAGGAATTAATACTTGCGCAGGAGAATATGCTGACAATGCTGGAGGCTTTACAACTCACATGCATCAGGTTCGACCCGGATAACAAGCAGAGGTACGACGAAGCCCATGCGACAGACCAAGGTAGCTACCGAGGCAGCTACCAAGGCGGCGACCGAGGCGGCGACCGAGGTGGCTACCAAGGCGGTGGTCGCGACAATCGAGGCGGAAGTGCCGGATGAAGCTGAGGCTATAATAACGATAATGGAAACAATCAAGGAGGTCATAATGACAGAGACGACTGAGGTGGCGATCGCGGAGCCAATCGAGGCGGGAATTTTTAGGGACACCCTCGGAAATGTTATGTCTGTGAGGGAGAACACGGAATATTTCAATGCAACAAATTCAATGATTGGGTAAAAATAGAAAAAGAAAAAGAAAAGACTAAACCAAGAGCCGAAGCAAATCTGGCGATTGGCACCATCATCAATTCGGGTGCCATACAACATATGTTCAACCAATTGGAGCTTTTCGAGACAGTGGCTGAGCACGATGGCTTGGTCACGTGTGCAGGGAATGAGAAATTATGTGTAACACACGTTGGGACAATTGAGCTCGATGATGAGCTGAAATTACAGGACGTCTTATATGTACCAGAGATCATCAGAAATTTAATATCTGTGTGGGCATTGACACATGACAGAAATGACATAACCTTCAAGAGTGATGGATCAGTAATTAAAATCGGCATGGATTACGAAGAAATCAAAATCGGACAAGCTGATGGCGACCTATTTTATTTATCGACATCACCAGAGCTAGAGCTAGAAGCAAATATCACCAATTCCAACATAGCCGATTCCAAGATTGCAAACATCGCCGATTCCAAGATCGATAACTATATATTATGGCATCACTGATTAGGCCATCTGGGCCGAAACACTCTGCAATCAATCAACAAATTTGTCACAGGGCTCGGAGATGTGCGGCTGTCAACCGAACAAATCAAAATATGCACTAGGTGTGAATATACGAAGTCGCACTGCAAGCCATTCAGATACATGAAAAATCGATCGATGGAGCCTATTGGAAGGGTGCACACAGATCTGTGCGGGCCAATACTCACGCTATCAGTAAATGGAGCAAAATATATATTAACATTCATCGATGATGCCACTCGCTACATCATAACATATTTTATTGACAACAAAAGTAATACATTTGATCGATTCCGGACATTCAAGGCATTCACTGAGATGCAATCGGGCCGAAAACTCAAGATTCTCCGATCAGATGGAGGAGGAGAGTATGTAAACACTGAGATGCGTGAATTTTTAATCAAAAACGGAATTCATCACGAAATGACGATGCCAGACATGCTGCAACAAAACGGTGTAGCCGAACGATATAACCAGACATTGATGGAGTTAATCCAGGCAGTTAAAATTACTGCTAGCATACCTGATGAACTTTAGGCAGAACTTGCCACAAGTGCTACATATTTACACAACCGATTGCCAACGCGAGCCAATAAGGAGAGTGCTTCACCATTTGAATTATGGCACAGTCACAAGCCTGATATCAGTAACTTGCGCGTCATATGGGCTGATGCGTATATGCATATTCACAAAGGAAAAAGGTCGAAACTGGCACCCCGATCCAAAAAGCTTAAAATGATTGGCTATCATGATAAAAAGAAGATGTATAGGCTCTGGGATCCAACCAATAGGAGGATAGAGATCAGCCGTGACATCACATTCGATGAATCTATTATATTAAAATCCCCAACAATCGTCAACCCAGAAGATCAAGAATATGTCATTGAAGCAATCATCGGAGAATGCAAGATTAATGAAAAAAGGGAATATCTGGTTAAATGGCTAGGCTATAATGATGACGACAACACCTGAGAGCTAATCGAACAATTGATTGACACTGAAGCTCTATAAATTTGGCAAGATCATATGTCAGAAGCTAATTTAATTGAATTGACCAATGACCCAATGACCTACAAGGAGGCAATTTCTCTGCCTGACACAAAGCTTTGGGAGGAAGTGATCAATCAAGAGCTTAAATCACTTAAGAATAATGATACATAGACAATTGTACCTGAGGTGTCTGTGGGACGCAAGCCGATTGGATGCAGATGGGTATTTAAAAAGAAACTCAACACTGATGGATCGGTTGCCAGGTATAAGGCGAGATTAGTGGCCAAGGGATATTCACAATAGCAAGGAGTTGATTATGATGAAACATTTGCTCCTGTGGCGAAATTCATGTTGATCAGGGCACTTTTATCGATCAGAGCAACCCTAAACTTAGAAATTCACCAAATGGACATAAAAACTGCATTCCTGAATGGCGATCTTGATGAAGAGATCTACATGATGGTACCTGAAGGAATCGACCAATCGGAGCTGTCACCAAGAGCTGTGTATAAGCTCAATCAATCACTGTATGGACTAAAGCAATCACCTCATATATGGAATCAGAAGATTGACAACTACCTCAGCCAATCAAATTTTACAAGACTACAATCGGATCATAGCATTTATCTAAGGAGAAGATAAGACGATCAATATCAATCGCTGATAATTATTGCCATATATATCGACGATCTACTAATTCTGGCTGATTCAATAGAAACAATGAACAAATTCAAGGTGGAACTTAGCAATGCATTCGATATGATAGACTGTGGCGAAATTAAATATTTTTTGGGTATTCGAGTCATGCGTGATCGAAAAACACATATGATCATAATTGATCAAAGTCACTTTACCAATCAAATCATTACAAGGTTTAACATGATGGATGCCAAGCTAATCAGTACACCCCTTGATCCATCCATCTAACTCAAAGCTGAAGGAGGAAAATCCACAGACCAAAGTCTATTCAGACAAATGATCGGTAGCATAATGTACCTGATGATCGGAACGAGACCTGATCTAGCTGCTGCTGTCAGCATCATCAGTCAATTTTTAGCCAATCTAATGCAAGAACATTACCACGCCCTCAAATGATTATTAAGATATATTAAAGGAACAGCTAATTATAAGCTGTACCTTGGATGCGATCAGGATCTAAGACTGATCGGTTTTAGTGATGCCAACTGGGGAGAAGACATTAACACACAACAATCAACCATGGGATATATTTTCAATCTATCAGGAGGAGCCATCAGCTGGTCAAGCAAACGCCAAGCAACTGTTGTAATTATTAGCTTATTATATCTCTTCTATCAATGATCGATGCATCAACGATCGATCATACGTCACTCAATTGTGGCTTAGACGATCTTTGTTTGTATCGACCAATCATAATTTAGCATTAATAAATACACGCATATTGGCTTCATTAGCCAGTGCGCTCTTTACTCCAAAAACACACACATTCAAAGATCAAATTTCAACAGGTTATGAGCCCCGAGCTGCTCGAATTGCAGCTCGACAACCTGAGATCTACGCAATCATAGCATCTACGCAATTATAACTGCGATTACTGTAAGTGTTTATTTAAAATCGTAAACAACGCGTCAAACAAAGCAATAAACAACGCAACAAACGACACCGCGATAAAGCAACGCGATAAACACATAACGACATAACATTCAATGACGCGACACGACGAAATGGACAACCTATACGCATCATCGTCATCAGCAACAAGATCGACAAGATTGCGATCTAAATCAAAAACAGACAACAGATATCAACCCCCTGATGATGACGACGAAGGATTG
>RBNK01000409.1:0-26523 GCA_003990785.1 Endogone sp. FLAS-F59071 | reverse complement strand
ATCGCAGTTGTAATTGCGTAGATGATTGTGTAGATCTCAGGTTGTCAAGCTGCAATTCGAGCAGCTCGGGGCTCATAACCTGTTGAAATTTGATCTTCAAATGTGTGTTTTGGAGTGAAGAGCGCACTGGCTAATGAAGCCAATATGCGTGTATTTATTAATGCTAAATTATGATTGGTCGATACAAACAAAGATCGTCTCAGCCACAATTGAGTGACGTATGATCGATCGTTGATGCATCGATCATTGATAAAAGAGATATAATAAGCTAATAATTACAATAAGATCAAGAGTTGAGTAAACTTGTACTTTCTTCAACATGTTCTATAAGTCTTCTAAGTGTGGAATCAGATATATATGCTTCTTAGTAACTGTGTTCAGCTTGTGGTAGTTAATAACTATTCTTTGTCTATCCTTCTTTGGTACTATATTATTAAAAGATACCCAGAGGCTCTTTAATCATATGATTACTCCTAACTCCAATAGTTCTTGAATATGCTTATATACAAAGTCATAGTAGTTGACTAGCAATCTATAGAGTGCTTGCTTGATTGGTTTGGTATCTTCTATATCAATATAGTAAGTGAAAAAGACTTGATCTGGAAGGTCCTTGAAGCTGATTGTGATAATGTCCTCATACTGAGAGGATGAGACTCTGTGATTGGCTAAATATAGAAGATTTAGAGGGCTCAATCAGAAACCAGTAGCTGGGCTAAAATTCATATGTATAGGGGATTAGAGAGTAGAAAAAGAGGAGGGAAGCTCAAGCTAGGAGAGCTAGGAGAGCAAGAGCTGGAGCTGGAGCTGGAGTAGGCTGAAGCTTTATTAAATAAAAATAAAAAGAATATTTATACAAAAAGGTCAAAGTTAAATATATGACAAATAAATGATGCAATACAACTAATAAATAAGACAATAGTCAAATAATATATGCTAATGATCTGATAATCAAGGACTGAGATGACCAAGTACCAATAATAATACTTAATGATCAAAATAATAGTATGAGAAAACTGCTATATTAATTCTGAATAATGGGAATAATAGAATTAGTAAAAAGTGATTACTGCATCACAAGGGTTAGAAGAGCTTGAGAAATTGGATAGAACAATTACTGATAGAAAATCAGAAGATTATGTGAAAATTAGAAGATCAGATGGGTGTATAAACTATTGCTGCATCATTCCTAATAGATTATAATATTTACTTAGACACTGCATCATGAGGGTCAGAAGAGTATGAGAAATTGAATAGATATGGAAACATTGCTATATTGTCAAGGGATTATATAAAGATCAGAAGAGCTTGAGAAATTGAATAGAATGATCACTGATGGGAAATCAGAAGATTGGATAGTTTCATTACTTCTTGGCAGATTTCATGGGGTTTACTGTAGTTAAAATTGCTGTCTTCTCTTATTACTTCCCTATTTATAAGCATCATCTCCTGACAGTAAATAAATTATTTCCTCAGAAGATATCATTTAACCTTTTTGTATAAATACTCTCTTTATTTTTATTCAATAAAGCTTCAGCCCAGCTCTAGCTCTAGCTCTAGCTCTTGCTCTCCCAGCTCTCCTAGCTTGAGCCCCCCCTCTCTCTTTTTCCACTCTCTGATCCTCTATACATATAGATTTTAGCCCAGCTACTGGTTCCTAATTGAGCTCTCTAAATCTTCTGTATTTAGCTGATACCAGAGTCTTATCCTCTTATTTGATACCCAACGTGGGAGGTGACAATGAAATAACTAAATAAAATAGACTCTGAGAGCATTGAGATATTAAAAGAAAATATATAACTAAAGATCTGGGCTCTCTTTTTCTTTTTCTTTTTCTATATTGTTGTTGTTCTTTATGCCAATTCATCTCAGTATGTATGTTTGGGTATATGATCATTCTGGTTTTGTTTGGTTGTTCTAGATTTGGTTATTCTGGCTTTGTGGTACTTGACTTGCTTGCTTGTCCTACTCATTTCAGTTGTTTTGACTTTTTTTCATTTTTTTCTTCCTTTTTTTTTTTTTTTTTTTTTTTTTTTTTTTTTTTTTTTGCAAAGATCTTGCTAGAATTCTCAAGAATCTCTCCACATGGTGTATGTGTAAGTTATACTACTAATTTGGGTGGATAACTCAAGATCTTACTATAAGTGGTGGTTGCAGTATATTCCTTGCATGATTTAGGTACATCTGTTTATTTTATTTACACCTAGGGGTCAGGTAATTCAGATGGTATGATTTTAATGAGCTTTCAGGTGTAAGCTGATTTGTCATTTATTTTCCTTCTAACTCTTAGGTCATTCATGTAAATCAGATCCTCAGTTAGGTGTCTTTCTAGCTTTCTAGCTTTATATGAACTTATTCAATGCTGATAATCTGAACTGATTTATTAAGCTGGGTGATTTGGTAGGATTAGACTGACAATAAGGTAAGTGATTTGGGTGATGTGTATGTATGTCAGGCTGTCTGAATGCTGTGTATGTCAGTCAGACTAAATACTGCATATCAGTTAGAATGAATCTTATTATGAGATGTCAGAGTTGTAGGATTCATATATAATTCCATTTCTAAGCTTGGTGGCTTGCTTTCAGCAATTCATTTCTTGGCTAGATCTTGTCATGTGTCTTGCTCTCTTTGTTGTCTGGATTTGTCTGTTCTCTTTAATAAGGATTATCTGCTTGAGTTAGCAATGAGATATCTTTTTCTAGGTAAGTCCTTGAGGTCTTACTGAGATTTGGGTATAGGTGCTTGTTCACATATGATTCCTGGCAGGTATAAGAATGGGGTCATTTACTGCTTTTATCTTTCTTATAAGATCTCTAAAAAAAAAAGTCTTCTAATTCATATACTACTCCTTTTTCATATACTTTTACTATAACTTCACAGTTCCAATGATCAGTTACTCTTGATAATTTCATAGAATCAACTTCTTCTATTCTTGATAAGCATTGCTAGGATAATGAGGAGATCATCTGTAAAACTCCTCCAGGTTTTTGAAATACTGCAGATTCTGAGAATATTGATGATGAGCATCCTCCCAAGTGTTGATGGGTTGGTGAGTAAATAATTCAAGGTGTAAGATATCTATCTGATCAAGCAGAAGTATTTTTAATCATAACTGATTTCTTTTTCTATAATTTTGCTATTTAATCTTCTAGAATCTCTGGCTACTTCTGAGGATGGTAAGGTTATCTACAAAACTCCTCTAGGTTCTGAGAATAAAGTAGCCTGATATTATAAACCAGACTTGACTTCTAGTCTTATAGCTCAAGATATAGATTCTAATAATGATAATATAGCTACTCAGCTACTTTCAGTTGATGAGAGCTTTAATACAAATATGATACTATATCTTGGTAGATGCAGTAAGCAGGGATCTTCCTAAAGTATTTTCATTTACTGATAGTTTTCTTCTACTATATTTTTCTTATGTAATTAGAACTGTTCCAGAATTCAGTAACTTCTAAAGAATACTTGGATTCTTTTAACAGTCAAGTCTTGGATTTGAGCATCCTGATCTCAACTCCTATGGTGAGTTCTATATCTTTGGAGTCATCAGATAAGGAGAATAAGCCTTCTAAAGTTAATAATAGGTAAGTATCTTCTTCTTCAATAATTTCATCAGGATTGAGAATTCCTATTAATTTTCTATATAAATCTCTTCAACAGAGACAAGAGCGAAGTTTCTAAATCTTTAGTAGATTCTTCTAATGGGTACTGAACTTTAATAAGAGCTATCTGGAGTTGGCACACTCCAGGGAGTCTTTCTCTTGTTCATGCTGTTCTGTTTAATTCTGCTATTATTTTATTTGATTTAGATGAGGAGAGTGATGAGTTTGAATTCCCAGAGGTTAACCAAGTTGGTTGCTCTGCAAGATAAGTAATATGATTTTGCTGTATTTTTCGAGAGAGAGATTTCTTAATGAATTCCTATAGGATTCTCATAATTAATAAATGTTCAATAATTGTTCTTCTTCTATCTAGTTGTTAACCTAAGTAGATGGCTGTTGCTTTGTCTTTCTCTAAGGGTTTCTGTAAGGTATGTTCATCTATCTATCTATCTAGCAATAGTTCATTCCAGCTTCTTCTGCAATTGTAGGTCTAATTATTACTGTAATTGTTTTATTCTACCTCCAGGGTGGGGGTTAATAGTCCTTCTGATCATTTCCTATAGTATATACTAGAGTGTACTAGCTTCAAGGTAGTCATAATTTTTTATCAGTTTAGTCTTATCATGTCTGAGATCTGATCTAGTCAGTGATCTAAGGATGTATATTCTGTCAAACTATATGTTAAATGTTCTTCAAGTCTAATTATTACTGTAATCATTTTGTTCTTCCTCTAGAGCAGGTATCAGTGGTTCTTCTAGTCATTTTCTATAGTATGTACTAGAGTGTGCTAGCTTCAGTATAGTTATAATTTTTTATCAGTTTAGTCTTATCATGTCTGGGACCTCTCTTCTGTGATTGTAAGTATATTTCATATATTAGTTAACTGCTGATTTGGTAATAAAAGTCTTTTCTTCAACTAACAATTTATAATGTTTCTTCTTAAAATTGCTTGTCTTGACATATCTCAAAGTTCTCCTTTCTCCTGAAGGTTGCTTATCTTGAACATTTGCAAAGTTTACCTGCTTTTAAATCTGTTTACTTTTGTTGCTGTAGAGTCTTTCAATATCATTCTGCTGTAATCAAATGTTTTAAGTCAAAATTGTCACTTATGATCATCTTATTTTTCCTCTAGAGCAGGTGTCAGTGGTCCTTCTGGTCATTTCCTATAGTATAAACCAGGGTGTACTAGCTTTAAGATAGTCATAATTTATTCATTTCTCATTTGGTTTCTTCATTAGTTTAGTTTGGTCAGTCTATTTATTCAGATATAGATCTTGTCTTAGGTGGAACCTAGTTGAGTTAGTGATTTGAACCTGTATCTTCAATTTATACCTATATCATATCTTAGTAGCATTTTCCTATAGTATGTGCTAGTTGTGCTCTTTGAGGTGGTCCATATTCTCAAGATTGCTCATAGTAGTGAAAGTATATCACTGAGGTATATACTTAATAAAATTAAATATTACCCCCCCACATTGAGTGTCAAATGAGAGGATGAGACTCTGAGATTGGCTAAATATAGAAGATTTAGAGGGCTCAATCGGGAACCAGTAGCTGGGCTAAAATCTATATATATAGGGGATCAGAGAGTGGAAAAAGAGGGGGAGAGCTCAAGCTGGGAGAGCTGAAAGAGCAAGAGCTGGAGCTGGAGCTAGAGCTAGGCTGAAGCTTTATTGAATAAAAATAAAGAGAGTATTTATACAAAAAGGTCAAAGCTAAATATATGACAAATAAATAATGCAATACAACTGATAAATAAGGTGATAGTCAAATAATATATACTAATAATCTGATGATCAAGGACTGAGATGACTAAGCACCAATAATAATACTTAATAATTAAAATAAAAGTATGAGAAAACTGCTATATTAATTCTAAGTAATGGGAATGATGGGATCAGTGAGAATGATTGCTACATTGTAAGGGTTAAAAGAGCTTAAGAAATTGAATGGAATGATCACTGATGGAAAATTAGAAGATCATACAAAAATTAGAAGATCAAATAGGTATGTAAACTATTACTATATTGTTTCTGGCAGATTACAATATTTACTTAGATGCTGTATTACAAAGGTCAAAAGAGCATAAGAAATTGGATAGATGTGGAAACTTTACCATATCATCAAGGGATTACATGAAGATCAGAAGAGCTTAAGAAATTGGATGGAACAATTACTAATAGGAAATCAGAAGATCGGATAGTTCTATCACTTCTTGGCAGATTTCATAGGGTTTACTGTAGTTAAAATTGCTATCTCCTCTCAATACTCCTTCAGTAAGTCCTGTAACTGCTTCTTCTGATTTGGTAACAAATTCTTATTGAGGGAGTAAATATACTTCTTGGCATTCTCTATATTATCAAGTCTTTCCATTATTATATTTGCTTATCTAGTAGATCCAAATTCTTTCTTTCACATTGCATTTCTTCTAAGTCTTTCACTTCTTTTAATAGCTACTATTTATATCTAATAATTACCATTTGGGTGATTCAATCTCCTTACATTAGAAAAATAGTTAATTAATCTACAAACTATTTTACTAAGAGCTGCAAACTATTTTACTAAGAGCTATAGACAAAATAGCTATAGATATAGATACTAGTTATAGATTATAAACTATTATTGGTGAATAGCTATAAACTACCCTAGAACTCTACTAAAACAATATCACAAACCACGAACACCTCTAGAACAATATTGCAAACTATGAACTAGCTAGAACAGTCTGCAAACAGCCTGAGAACAGCCTACAAGTATAGATGCTAGTCATAGACTATAAACTGAAAATAGTTTTCTAATGTAGTATACTGCAAATTGACTATAGTTATAATTAACTAATCTTACTTCAATTTCTCCTCTATAGTCTTCATCTATCAGTCTGGGAAAGACTTCTATTCTAGAGTTACAGTAGAGTCTACTTCTTACCTATACTTGTACATATTGTCCAAGTGGTAGGGTAATAGCAATTCTGGTTTTTACAAAGGCTGATGATTTCAATTTCAGGATATAGTCTTCATCTATATACAGGTCATATAGCTTCTTCAGTTTTTCTCTTCAGTATAATTATAGTTTCCATCAGTCTCTTGACTCAAGTTGCTATTTCTATCTCTTCAACTATGAATACTTCTTCAAAGGTAGGGATGTTAGGTTCTTTCTACTGCTTATGAGTTGTATCCTGAGATAGGTTCTGCTATAAGTCCTTCCACTACCAATATTGTATGTTGATGCATTCATCAGAGTAAATTACTTCTTTTAGGGTGATAATCTCCTCTTCTGACTCTGAGTTGCTTTCTTCAATTAGGATGGATCCATCATCTTCATCATTATCTTAGAATAAGGCTCTGACTTTGGTGGGTGTCTGAGTGGTGTAGACTTCATCATCCTATTCATCAGGTATTTCCTCATCTTTATTTTCTTTAGGTATAGTCTGTTTTTATTCTTAATTGTAATGTTCTCTCCAAGTTTTATGATAGTTGATGTCATATAGCTCACCTGGATCTCTAATTTAATTTTTACATTCCTAAAGGTTATAGGGGTTAACTTCACTCTAATAGCATCCTTGTAGATAGATGTTGTAGTTTTCCCAAAGATATCCTTTGCTGATATGTCTGATGTTTTTTTAGAAGCAGTCCCAGACTTCTTTAGTATTGTCTACAAACAGATAGAGGTTCCTTCCATTATATAGTCCTTGATTCATTAAAGGTGGGGTCCTATGGTGAGTTTGTAATAATCCTGATTTCTTAATCTTTTTTTCAGGTGGTAAATACATTTTCAAGGTGTCCAGGTAGGGTATTAACTTTGTATCACTGTATATATATATACATTATTTCAGCACAATAGATGCATTACTTACAAAATTAACATCTTGTATTTCTCATATTATATTTGATCAACTAGTTCTTCTCTAAGGGCATCAGGCAGTAGTATATACTGTGAATCACTATGTTGGCTTTTTCTTCTTCTGCCATGTTGAGGTGTATCTGTCCAGGAGTTATTTCTTTATCTATATCACTTTCATCTTCTAGTCTCTAGATAAGTTTTAGTACTACTCCTTTCTAAATATCTAGAGGTATATTAAACTTTCTTCTATAATTAATAAAGATTAATCTTTGTATATCTAAATTGATTATAGCCTTGGCTTTCTTCAACCAACTGTTACCTAAGATATTATAGGATTGTATATTGGTAATAATCATTCTAATAGGTATGATTTCTGTTCCAAACTGGACTGATACTTCTCAAAGTACTTCTAAAGATATATTGCTTTTTCCATCTGTAATAACTAAGATAGAGATAGCAAGTTTATTAATATCCCATCCTAGGTGGTCTAGGAAATGCTTAGTAATGATGCTGACTCCTATACCTGTGTTGATAATAACTGAGCATACTAATCCTCCAATATTACATTATGTATAGGTAGATAAGGTGTGAATTTGCTTCTCTTTCTCTTCTTTGGCAGTATTAACTTCCTTAAATTAGATAATTAGTTTGGTCTCTGTAATCTGCATCTTTATTTTCTGCTTTATCAATAGTATAATCTAGAAAAGTTACTTGAAGATAATGTTGGCCTTCTGGCTAGCAATATCTTATCAAGGGTTATATTCAAATTCTCTAACTCTTCTAGATTTCTTCTCTTTGTTTTTCTCTTAATTTGTCATTTCTTCATCTCCAGTAATTGAATTAACTGTCTTATCAGGTTATATTATCTGCTTGAAGGCTTTGTCCTATTGATCTTCATTCAACTACTATCTTTGTATTGGCTTCTTAGATTTCTCAATGATAACTTCAGATATTTAGACCAGTTTCTTTCTTGGGTAGGGAATCTTTCTAGTAGTAGTATAGCTGATTGTTTTAATAGAGTAGGCTTTCAAGTATTCCTCATTGAATTCTTCATCTTCTTCTTCAATTTTCTATACTACATTGGCATAGTTGGCCTTCTTAACTTTCTTCTTTTCTCAGCCTTCCTTCTAACTTCTAGTTCAGCAATCCTTGATAAAATGACTATGCTTTCCACAAAGAAAACAATTTATCTTAGTCTTGTTTTGTTCTTCAGCAATATAAGTTTCTTTAGGTTATTTGTTCTAGTAGATTACCTTTGCTTCAAGATTAGCAATATATGCTGTCATTTCAGAGAACATCTTGGTAATTTTTTTCATTTTATCTTCATATGTTGTCTTTTCTATCTTTGTTATGACTGTTGGTTTGATAGTATCCTCTTCAGGTAGTTTAGCTGATGCTAATACTATTTGAACTACAGATATTTTAGTATTGAACTTCCTATACAAGTCTTGTAGTAACTTATTATATAAGGATACAGAGTGTTTTGCTTTAGTATCCCAAAAGGCTTATACCATTCTAACCTTTTCTTCCATCCTTCAAGGGCCAAACCTCTTGATATAGTACTAAAGGTCTATAGATAAGCTATTCATGAACACCATTTCTCATACAACTAAGCTGGTTTCTCTACAAAGCTATATATACTGATCGATAATAGTAACCCAATCTTCCAGGCACTGATTGATTGATATCTTTATATTGAATAGTTACTCCTTAATTGATTCTTATTTCTGTTCAGTAAAATATTTTTCTTCCAACCAGGTTTGGGTAGTTTCCTAATAAGTAGCAGCTATCTGTATAGCTGTGGCTGCATTTCTAGCTGCTGTAGTTGCTATAATAAGCAACCCTCCTAGTTCAGTAGCTGTTATGTCTATTAAGGCTAGGTGATATGTTTCTCTTGCAGGTTCTCTAAGTTAAGTAGCTAAGATAGTAATCTATCAAGTGCTGGCCAATCTATTAGCTACAAAGTAGCTCTCCAAATTATCTAGGAATTCTCAAATATACTCTTTGGTATATTCATAAAAGGTAGGTAGTCTGTCTAATATGATTTCTTCATTTTCTTGAAGTCTTCTCCTAGGTAGATATAATAATATAGGCAGTGGCAGTAGTAGTGCTATTCTTACTTTTGTCTTATACTATAGGTTTTGGTAAGTTTGGTTATATAATATAGATAACAAATTAGTTGAGATATTAATTGATTTCCTACCAGTCAGTACTAATTGTTATAGACTAAAATATATTAATAGTAAAATACTCAGAATTGAGCAAGTATAGAAAATATGTTCTAGGGGTCTTAGCAGATTATGTAATAGTATCTTAAGAAGGATATATATGAGTATTAACTAGTAAGAATATATATAATTAATTAAATAAAGTGTATCTTGTTAGAATCTTGAAACTATCTCAATTGCTTACTCTTTGAGTAAGGCTTCAGTATCTCTTAGATTATCTGTTGTAAGCTTCCTTAGCTTATTGTAGTTCAAATTTTATTTTTAATTGTGAGCAGGCTATTTATAAGAAATTACAAGGTGCTATATAGGCAGCTACTCAGATTATTACTTGAATTTTTGATTAGCTTAGCTAAATATAAAATATGAATTGATTGGCTAAGATATAATAAAATACTATATTAGATTATAATATAATTGGGCAGCAGAATAATATATTAGGTCAAAATACTATTTTAAGTTATAGTAATATTATGAATCTTAATAATACTAATAGTCTCAATAATACTGAGAGTTATAATATTACTAAGATCATATAACTGTAATCAAGATTGGTATTATCATAAAATGTTCTATTATAATATCAATATGCTCTAACTGCAGACACTATAATCATAACATCTTCAGAAATATTGGTTGAGTCTTCTAAATTTAGAAACCTAACTAAGAGTCATTATAGTAAAGTTTGTAAATGTTAATATATAATTTCCTTAAATATATTATATAAAATCTATTGAGATTTCAATAAGTTTAGCTAAATATATTCAGATCAATGCTGATTTGCTCATGTTTGTACTAAGTGTTGGTCTAAAAAGCATGGAGTAATTGACTGCAACAATGATGATATATATCTATGTATATCTAAAATGATCTGAGCCTGGGCTCTCTATATTCATTACCAGAAGATATAGTATAATCAAAGTTGTCATTATAGTTCAAATTACTATTAAAATTCCCTATTATTTGAAAAATCTTTTCTCACCACATTCATCTTTAGGATAGAATAGCTATCTCTCAGTATTATCACAATATAACTATGTCTCCTTACATTTATCACAAGACAGCTATATTGTCACAAGATAAATATGTCTCCTCATTGTAAGGATGAGACTTTAGGAATAGTAAAATATAGAAAATATAGTGCTCAATTGAGAACTAGTAGCTGGGCTAAGTTCTATATATATAGGGGATCAGAGAGTATATAAGATAAGATGTAGGGGAATAATACTCAAAATTCAAAGAGTTATATATCTTATAAGGTATAAAGGATGGTAAGTTCTTAGATGTGTTTCAACAATCAAGTTAATCTATCAATATCCAAAAGTGATGTATCTTAATATAATTTGGCTTAAAAATCACTAAGTAAATACTTTCTTTACTAGTTTCATTTAGATCTTAAACTTTGTATTTGGGCTCAAGCTTAGGCAAAAATTTATTAAATGAAAATAAAGAGGATATTTATATAAAACTTGAAAGGTAATACTAAATAGGATAATATGATAATATATCAAAGAATGCTAAGAAATATTATAGGAATTCTGCAGAAATTAGTAATTTGGAGGGTATAGTCTTTATTAGAGACTAGGTTTTCATTAAGATCCATCATGACTGCTAAGTTTTTGGCAAGATCTAGAGCTTCATCAAGGGCTAAGATGGGGACTTCATTGAGTACTTAGTTTTTACTAAATATCTAGATTTTATCAGGGGCTAATATAGGAGCTTTGCCTATTTAGAGATTGCTTATTTAGGGTTAGACTTTGCTGAAGTCTAGGACTTTATCAAATATCTGTGGTGTGAGAATAGTTATGAGGATTGTTTGTAGTGCAGCAACATCCTTGTAGATTCCAGAGATGATCTCATCATATAGTCTATTATTCTTAGAAGCTAGGGGTAGATTGTTTACTATAGTATCAGTCTCAGAGTCTTCAAATTCTCTAGGGGTAGCACTTTCGAACTCAGAGGCTTTGAATACTACAAAATTGAGAGGTATAGAGGGTTCAAAGTCATTAGAGACAACTGTGTCAGAGGCTTCAAACTCCTCAAAATCATCAAAAATAAAGGTTTCATAGTATGTAGAATCCTCATTTACTTTGAGAGCCTTAATTTCATTATTGGTGATATTATCCTTAAAGGATAAGAGGTCCTTGGTTTAGTCTTAAACTGTTGGTTCTGGGTCGAAATTCTCTAAAAGAGTATCTAAAATGTCTAAATACTAGCTAGTGGTAGTCTGGGTTCAGTGCTTGAAGTGTAATCTTCTTAAATAAGATATTACTGTTAGTCAATACTTGAAGACTTTATATATTTTCCTTCTCAAGGTTCTTTCTCTTTTTATTAGGCTAAGGTCCAATGGTTCTGGGGCTTCCATAGTAGTCTTTAATATATATCCAAGCTGATCATCAGAAAACTATTTTCAGTTTGTAGTCTATAACTAGCATCCATATTTATAGGTTATTCTCAGGCTGTTTACAGGCTGTTCTAGCCAGTTTATAGTTTATAATATTATTCTAGAGGTGTTTATAGTTCATAATATTGTTCTAGTAGAGTTCTAGGATTATTCATAGCTGTTTGCCAATAATAGTTCATAGTCTATAACTAGCATCCATATCTATAGCTATTTTGTTTGTAGCTCTTAGTAAAATAGTTCACAGCTCTTAGTAAAATAGTTTGTAGATTAATTAACCATTTTTCTGATAGTAGTAAAACTTGAAGTAGAATATATTCTATATTCTTAAGAAGTTGTTTATATTGTTCTAGATAAAGTCCACTATATCTATAAGATCTTCTATATAATTAATCTTAAAAGGGGTCTATAGTTCCATATCTTGATATAGAAGTGCTTGTTGGATTATATTAGTCATAGCTAAGATATTTACAGGAAGTGGTTAAGTCTTTCTTACAATATTGGTTTTGTTATAAGGTCCTGTTCTTTTATTGGCAATATTCCTAATGAGTAGTATTGTCTTGATATAGAATGTTTGATAGTAGTTACTAAGGTTAAAATATATATCTTCTTTAACTATATTTATCACAGGTCATTGTAGGATGGCTGTATCTTCTTGCATTGTTACAGGATAGCTATATCTCTTTGTATTGTTGCAGAATAACTGTATCTCTTCACATTCATCATAGGATAGCTATGTTTCTTTGTATTGTTACAGGATAACTATATCTCTTTACATTCATTATAGGACAGCTGTATCTCTTTATATTATTATAGAATGACTGTATCACTTTGTGTTTATTGCAAGATAGTGTGACAAATGTACTAATAATCGGTCGTTCGTTCATTCATTCATATGTACCAAGTGAGAATGCTCAGAATTATGGACACGATATCTCCCTTTGCGTATCCTTACTACAGCTTCGTGCTGTGCTCTTCAGGCTTTACTACAACTGATATTGAGATATTCCAAGACTCTGTGCAAACTGATTTATTTAGATAGAAATAGAGGGGGTATTTATACAAATTGAAAGACTAAAAGACTTCACTATGAAAATACAATCCAATCATTGCGAAGTAACTCTTTTGCTGAAATAAAAGGCATCGTGCCGAAATAAAAGGCGTCGTGCCGAAATAAAAGGAAGGGGACAAAATGTTACAATAATCCTTCTAAATCAAGCGTAGTACAAATTCGTGAAAATCAGTTAAGTTGGGGGTCGGCCGTCACATCTGGGGGCTCAACTGGGAATGTCTCGTCCTCGAGACTAAGGGAATAAAATAAGCTTACGCAAGTGAATTGGCAATATATGAGAGAAGCTAATAAAATAAGCTCCTATTGAATGCGAGTCTCTGAAATTGTGTACGTGATCCATGCGGTGGTGAAGTGGTGAGCACGGATCTCCAATTGAATCCAAGTCATCCGAAAATATAAAAATAAGAAAATACTACTCTTGATAAGGATATTACTAAATAAAGAAGTGGCTCGTCATGTTTCCATAAACAAACGACTCCTGGGAAACGTGGGATATAAAAATAAAATAGTAAAATAAAAGGTATAATAAAATAATATATCAAATAAAAATAAAATAGTCAAACAATATCCAAAACACAAAATAAGTGTCCATCGAAGATCGCCAAAAAAAATAATAATGTCCGATCTGAATAAAAGGGAATAAGTTACTGAGATGATAAATGAAATGTACGTCAGATAAAAATACGTTATGAAATCGATCGAAAATAATAAATAAATTAATTGTTCGATGAATAAATAACTAAATAAAATAGACTCCGGGGCACCGAAATATTAAAATATATAACTGAAGACCTGGGCTCGCGTTTTCTTTCTCTTTTTCCCACGCGTCGTTGCATACGCTGATCTCGTCCGGTACGTGTTCGGGTATTCGTGTACGTCTGTTCGGGTACGCGGTCATTCTGGATTCGTGGCGCTTGGCTTGCTTGCTTGTCCTGCTCGTTTCGGTTGTTTCAGTCATTCTGACTTCTTTCGTTTTTCGTTTTTCGTCGCAGATTTTGCTAGAATCCCCAAGAATCTCTCCACATGGTGCGCGTGTGAGTCATTCTGCTGATTTCGGTAAGTAGCTCTAGATTTTACCATATGCGGGGGTCGCAGTGCATTCCTTCATTCCTTGCGTGATTCGGGTATGTGATTCTAACGTTTTGTTTATCCGCGAAGCTTGTTTTCAGGCGTGAGCTGATTCGTCGTTTATTTTCCTTCTAACTCTTAGGTCATTCGCGGATCGGGTCCTCGGCCGGTGTCCTTTGGCTTCGTTCGCGCGAGCTTATTCGACGAGCTGAACTGATTCGCCAGGGTTATCGGCGGCTAGGTTGACTATAACCGTTGGCAATGAGGTAAGTGATTCGGGCAGATGTAAGTGTGTACGCGCGTGCATGTCGGGCTGTCTGAATGTTGCGTGTCGGTCTCGCGGAATCTCGCCATGAGGTGTCGACAGTCATGAGGTCTGGCTTCTGGGGGCGCGGGATTCGCACGTAATTCCGTTTCTGAGCTTGGTGACTCGTTCTGGCTGAGGGGTCTCGTTTTGGGTGTAAGCTTCGTAGCTGAATCTCGTCGTCGTGTGTGTCTTGCTCTCTTGTTGTCCGGACTCGTCTGTTCTCTTCGACAAGGGTTGTCTGCTTGCTTGGGTCTGAGGTCTCTAGCCTGGGTAAGTTCTTGGTCGCGCCGAGATTCGGGTATGGGTGCTTGTTCGCGCGTGATTCCGGTGGGTATAAGAATGGGGTCGTCCGTTGCTTCTGTCTTTCTCCAAAAAGTCTTCTAAATCACACCCTACTCTTTTTCCTATACTTTTACTATGACTTCGCAGTTCCAACGATATCCAGTCACTTCTAGACGATCTGAATAAATAGTTTCGCTCCGTCTTCTTCCATGTACGTTAATCAAAAGCTGATTTGATAATAGAGATCTCTTCAATCAACGATTCGTAACGTTTATTCTCAAGGTTGCTTGTCTTGACATGTCTCTCAGAGTTCTCCTTAAAACGGAAGGTTTCTCGTCTTGAGCCCATTCGCAAAGTTCGCCTGCTTTTGAATTGTTTTTACTCTCTCATTGTGTTGTAGAATTTTCCAATATCGTTCCAGTAATGATCAATGTCTAGGTTGAAATCGTTGCTGTGATCATTTTATTCTTCCTCTAGGGCAAGTGTCACTGGTCCTTCTGGTTATTTCCTATAGCGCATACCAGGGTGCGCTGGCTTCGGGGTAGTCATAATTTATCGATTTCTTCGTTCGATTTCTCCATTTCTCCTTCATTCGGTTCGGTCTGTCTGGTCAGTTCAGTTCGGTTTCATTTGCTCGTGTGTCCGTTCAACTCGCATTCGGCAATCGTTCAATTATTTCTTTCGATATTTGCGGTACGCCTGTTCGCTCGTCATTGCTCTTCGGCAATATTACTCTCTGTCCGTGTTGCTCTCCGTTCCTATTCGATAATTCGCTTCTGTCCGTTTTGCTCTCCGGCAATCGTGTATCCATAGGTCTTGTCTTGGGTGGAACCTGGTCAAGCTAGTGATTCGAACCTGCATCAGTCAATGCATGCCTTGGAGTCTCCTAGTGGCGTTTTCCTATAGCGCGTGCCAGTTGCGCTTTTCGAGGTAGTCCATTTGTAGCATCGGGTCGTTTCGTTTTGTTTCGTGCAGAGCATCAATTTAATGAGTCCGCGGTCATAACAGTTTGGTCATAACAGTTCGGTCCGTCATAACAGTTTGGTCGGTCATAACAGTTCGGTCCTGCTTGAATGAGGACATGAGCTTCGGTCGTTCCTCTTTGGAGTACTTGATAAAGCTCCTGCCAGTCGGCACCAAGATGTGACAAATGTACTAATAATTGGTCATTCGTTCGTTTGTTCATATGTACCAAGTGAGAATGCTCAGAATTATGGACGCAATATCTCCCTTTGCATATCCTTACTACAGCTTCGTGCTGTGCTCTTCAGGCTTTACTATGACTGATATTGAGATATTCCAAAACTCTGTGCAAACTGATTTATTTAAATAGAAATAGAGGGGGTATTTATACAAATTGAAAGACTAAAAGACTTCACTATGAAAATACAATCCAATTGTTGTGAAGTAACTCTTTTGCTGAAATAAAAGGCGTCGTGCCAAAATAAAAGGCGTCGTGCCGAAATAAAAGGAAGGGGACAAAATGTTACAATAATCCTTCTAAATCAAGCATAGTACAAATTCGTGAAAATCAGTTAAGTTGGGGGTCGGCCGTCACAATAGCTATATCTCTTTGCATTATTACAGAATGACTGTATCTCTTTGTATTCATTATAGGACAACTGTGTTGTTATAGAATAACTGTATCTCTTCACATTCATCACAAGATGAAGGGAAAGTACAATAATATAAATAATATAAATAACTAAAAAAAAAAGTTTATAATATAAATTAATTAATTATGTAATATATTAGCTGATCCACTTAATTATATCATTATAAGCTATACAGATATCAAATAAAAAAATTAGTCTACATTCAATAATCCACAGCTTGATGATTCTAAGTTCTCTCCCTTAGAATAATATACAGATGCTCCTCATCTTGTAGAGCATAACATCTATAATACTCTCTAGGCAGCTCTTATGATTACTAATATTTGATACTAATATACTTATTTTTGAACCTGTGGATCAAACTTAGGATTGTTAGGCTGTAGATTATTAAACTCAGGATTGTCAGCTGTAGATTATTCTAATGATCCTGAGTTCTATAATCTATAGGATAATCTTGATGATCATTAGACTATATATACCTGTTGAGTATATAAATCTCTTTTTCATCATCTCTAATTCTCTATCAGCATTAGGAAACTATTTTCAGTTTATAGTCTATAACTAGCATCTGTGTTCATAGGCTGTTTTTAGGCTGTTTTCAGACTGTTCTAGTCTATTTATAATTTATAATACTGTTATCATTAGGTTGTAGATTATTAAATTATATTAAATTATTTAAAATAAATAATTTAAATCATAAAAATACTTAATTTTATTTTAAATAATTATTAGTATTAAATACTATAATAATAAATTATAAATTCAAAAAATTATTAAAATTATATTAGCTATTAAATAGTTAATAAATAAAATACATCAAAATAAAATAAAATTTTAAAAATTAAATAAAATATTTAAAATTTATTATTTATTTTTAGAATATTTCTTAATAATATATATCTTATTTAAACTTATTATATTGTAACAAATATACTAATAACTGGTCATTCATTCATTTGTTGAGAATGCTCAGAGTGTCAGATGCGATATCTCCCTTTGTGTATCCTTACTACAGCTTCGTGCTATGCTCTTCAGGCTTTACTACAACTGATATTGAGATATTCCAAGACTCTGTGCAAACTGATTTATTTAGATAGAAATAGAGGGGGTATTTATACAAATTGAAAGACTAAAAGACTTCACTACAAAATATTATCTGATCATTGCGAATTGCTGGATAATCTGAATTACAAAAAATAGCTCAGACAGATGATCTGAGAGATAATCAATGATAGATGGGATCAGGAATCATTGCCAGGAGCGAGATCACAGAATGTTCTCGAAAATCAAGAAATTCAAACATCGATCATCATAATATTCTTTAAATATAAATTAAAAGCTCTAATAATTATTATATTAATTATTATATTTTAGTAATAAAATAATTCAAAATATCATATGTTATACAATATTTTTAGATTATATTAAAGCTAAATATTTTGTGATTTTATATTATATTTTTCAGATTTTTATCTTGAATACATTTTAAGATATTAATTATTTAATTTTATAGTAAAAAAGTAATAATAAAAATATTTATTTTTTTAAAAAATTGTAAAAAATCGAATAAATTAGTTATAAACTACAGATTTCAGCTATTTGTATATAATTATTTCAGTTTTAATCTATAAAAATATAAAAATATAGTTCTGTCTAAAATATCTTTAAATTTTAATCTGAAATTTTATTTTTTTTTATTATAAACTTTAAAAATCAATTTAAGTGTATTTTATCATGATTTTTAAAATATAAAATTATATTTGAATAATTATCTATCTTCTAAAATATATATAAATATAAGAATTTTAAAGTAAAAATTGATAAAATTAAGATATCTATTACTTTTAGTATATTAAGGGTATACAACTATTTATAGAAGCTAGCATAAATAAATCAGTTTGCATAGAGTCTTTGAATATCTCAATATCAGTCATAATAAAGCTTGAATAGTTGCAGCATGTATAGCTGTTAGTAAGGATATACAAATGGAGATATTGCATCTATTATTCTAAGCATTCTCACTATATATTAAGAGAAGATATAAATTTTAACCTTAGTAACCACTATACTGCTCATTAGGAATTCTGCTAATAAGAGACCAGAACTATAGTCTAGATAAAATACTGCAAGAAGGACCCAGCTACTTCCTTCAAATATTCTAGCTCTGATCAATGTGATCTGACAAGTATTTCTATATAGAAACTTAGAACTATAAGTACCCTTAGAGATTAACCTTACTGAAGATCTCTTGGACATGGTGAATATCATACATAATAACATAGAGCACTTTTCAAGAGTATAGAATGTATTCTAATTTAAGTCTTACTACTACATTAGTTATATCTAGAAAGTATGAATTCATTGATTTCAGTATGGTAGTATATATTGTAATAGACTAAAATATTCTAACAGCAAAAATATTTACTGTAGCATATCTTAGAGGTCTTAGCAGATTATGCAGTAGCAGCTTTGAAGGGTGGTGGACTGGTAGGAAAGTGTATTAAATAGTAAATATAATGTAATAAGCTTTGTTGTAAATAAACTTCTCTTTCTCTCTAACTATTGCTCAGTCCCAGACTAAGGCTTGCAGGATTATCTCTCAAGTTGTCTGTAAGAAGCTTTCTTAGCTTGTTGCAGTCCCTATTTTATTGATAATTGTGAGCAGAGTATTTATAAGAAATTACAAAGTACTATATGGGTAGCTACCCAGGTTACTACTTGAATTTCTGATTGGCTTGGCTAAATATAAGATACAAATTGATTGGCTAAGATATAATAAATGATATATCAGGTTATAATCTAATTGGGTAGCAAAATAATATATATCAGATCGAAATACTATTTTAGGTTATAATGTAATTGCAGATCTCAATAACACTACAGGTTTCAATAACACTTTGAGTCTCAGTATTATTACAAGTCATATGACTGTAATCTCACATAATAAAAATTCTCTCCACTACAATATCTAATCTTCTTTCTTCATCTTCTCTGCATTGTCTTAGCAATGCATTGTATATAGTTCTCCATTTCATAATCTCTTCTGACTCTTGCTCTTGGTCAGATTCTCCTCTTTTTCCATCACTGATATGGTCCCTGAAGTAATTTAGTTGTTCCTAGAGGAATAGGCCAGTTTCATCTATATTATCTACTAGTAGGATGCTATTCATTCTAAAGGAACTTGGTCCTACCTCTTCAGGTTCCCAATCCTCTCCTTCATAGCTTGAATTCTCACTATCTGAGTTGTATCCATCACTGTCATCTTAGATGCAGTTGATCTATTCTTGTTTATTATCAGTAAAGTTCTCTATAGCAGTTAGAACTATTTGTGGTTCTTTCTTAGGAGTTTCCTCTTCCTCCTCAATCTTTTCTTGCCAAGTATAGTACTTCTTGTAATCATAGTAGTTGGAATGGAACCTTATATGCTTAATGGTTTTCCAGATAAGATGGGGTGGAACTTCATCCTAGTAACAGTTTTTATAATAATCTCATTCATTGATCCAGACATTGTGATAATCTTTAAGGTATGGCTTCTTTTCCCAGAGGCTTTGTTGTATATCTAGATAGAGGTATCCAAAAGGCTTCTGCACATCCTTGAAGTATATATTTAAATTTCCTTTGCCAAAAGCTATAAGGTTGGGCCAAAGTGTATCCTATATTTCTAGTACTGCATTGGTAAATGGATAAGAGTTCTGTTCTAAGTAGAGACCTTCTGGGAAGTCAGGTACTTCTTGTTGAATTCTTTCTAGTTCCTTCCTCTTCTTGTAGTTAATAGAGGGAAGGTGTTTGTAAGGGGGTTTTCTTCTGAACCGCCTGTGAGGAAGCATCTGTTGATACTAATCCATGTTAGACTTAGGAATCTCTGAGTATGTTATAAGGTTTCTAAGGTATCGAAAGTACTTTGTTTCTTTATAAGAATATTAATTATAATTTTCAGACTAATAGTCTTTTAGCACTTTTAATATGTGTAGAAGAGGTGAAATCTTTAGCTCTCAAAGGGATCTTGAGTGTGCACTGCTATTGAACTGAGGTTTATTGAATAAAGAATTGAGGGATATTTATACAAAATTCTCAAGGTGCTATATAGGTAGCTATCCAGGTTACTACTCGGAATATTAGTTACTAATTTAGAAGTCAAATAATGTATTAATGAAATCTATATTGTAGACATCGGCAGTATCTATGATGTCAGTGGTGCCTATGATGTTGGCAGTACCTATGATGTCAGCAGTACTTATGATGTCAGTAGTACCTATAATGTCAGCGGTGCCTACATCTTCTTCTGTATCTGATCCTGATAAGGAAGTGTTGGTTTCTTCTTCCAGATGGTTGTTATCCATTAGGTAATTTTTCAAGAGATAGAATAACAAAGTTTCTTCTTCTTCATTTCATAAGTGTTCCCATTGATGCGGGCTTAGGCTACCAAGGTATTTCAATGTAGAAGGTCAATATTAGAATATCTTAAAGGTTCTTTTAGCTATGCGCCTTTCCCAATGGTTTAATCCCAGAATTCTAGCAGATTCTTATTCTGTTGTTTCTTGACGGTTCTCTTGTCTTAACTGTAAAGCATATCTCATTTGATAGTAATATCTGAATTGTCTAGCAGTGTTGTGGAATTGGTAGATGTTAATATTTCTCTTTGCAAGTTCTACCATATCGATAGTATCCTCTTGGGTCACTCTAGTATGTAGTAGTACTGGTTCATTATATCAGTTGATGACTGTATTCTCTACTATGTTCTTGATCTGTTTGTAGTTTGGTTGAAGTGGAGTTGAATGTCTGGCAGTATTTCTTTGCTGTGGTTGGGTCGGATAAGGCTCTTGAGTTCTCTGGTTTTGGCAGCTGATGGCAGGTATGGTTATTTGTTATGTTTCTACAGGTGTTTTGTTGATGCCTTTTTATATATCACTCTTATAGTGTTTTTTAAGAGTATCCCCAATTTCAAGCCTTTGGGTAGATGCACAACTACACATCATTTCTGTACAGTAGATCCTTGTTTCACAAAAGGGGCAGCAGATGCTCCTCATGTTGTAGCTATGTAGTTCAAGCCTTTCTTGCTCTATCAACTTGTAGTATATCTCCATACTCGGCCAGCGCTGCCTCACACTCGTCCAAAAACTGCGGCAGTAGCGGCAATGACTTTGCATGAAACAGGTAGAAGCATGGGCAGGTAAACCTTGACAGTGTAATAAGGTGGGGCCAGACTCCCCCGCATCTTGGTTTGTAACGAGTTTTTGGTTTTGCAAAGTGGAGGGAAAGGTCCGTGATTTGCTGACTGGGGAGCAGCTCAGTGCTAGAGGTAATATATTCTTCTGTGGCGAAACTATCGGTCTTGATGGAAACATAGTGCAGGTTTGAGAGTGCGAGAGACGTGATGCTTTGGGCCACTTTCGCACAATCGTGAAGCTCGTCGTTGCTGCGAACGGGACCTTTTCGACGTAATCGCAGTAGTCCAGACCCAGTCAACGGGATTCGGCAAGAGTATCGAGAGCCGTTGAAGACGAGACGCGGGGGATGTATAGGCCAAGTTTAGGGCACAGACGCTTACAAGTGGGCGAGCTTCTGCAAACCAGGACGTGCAGACAAGAGAGGTCAAGCCTGGAACTTGCGGTTGCCTGCAAGGAACGGAATATCTCGCCAAGGATCTCTCTATCTATACAAGTCAATGTAGTGAGTCACATTATATTTAATTAATTGTTAGTAAACTAAAATAATATAGATATACCAATACTTTAAGTATAATAAATAGATTCATAAATTAGATTATAAATTAATAGAATATATATATATATATTTAAAAAAACTATTTATTAATAATAGAGAGTTTTACGGTTTTTATATTTATAAACTCTTGGCCATAAATGGATGATCAAAATTCAGATCTCCCGCAGAAAAATAAAATCTCATTCTTTAAATCGAAAGGAAAAAAAAAAAAAAAAAAAAAAAAAATTTAAAAAAAAAAAAAAAAAAAAAAAAAAAAAAAAAAAAAAAAAAGAGTAACAAGAACTTGACAAGAAATAGAAAGTAAGATGCGTTTGAGTATAAGAAAATGGAAATAAGAGGGGAGAGGGAGAAGGGGAAAAAGACTCAGTTTTGGATTTTTTGTGACACCACTTAGTCTTTTGACGGTTGACTGGCTGGAATCGATTCCGAATTTGAACTTCAGATCCACCCTCGTTTTAGAGCCAGGGTATTTTTGCAATCTATTCCATTCCATCTCGACGCGGCTATTTAATGCACTATTACAAAAAAAAAGTATCTCTTTCGGACACGCTAAAGTTCACCCACAGCTATTTTACTTAGACAGCTCTTTTATTTTCGTAAGCTCCCTACCTTAATCCAACCAAAAATCCACGCCAACCTACCATTTCTATACCTGTAACATAGCAATCGCATAGCAACCAAGAGAAAAAACCGAGCCGGACATCGAACCAACGAAAAATGAAAAGGGATGAGATATATATAATTACAATATGCTTGGCGTGATTATGCCAAACGTGGAGAAAAGGGGGAAAGGGAATGTGCCGAGGGTGACCGTGTTGAGCAGAGACAAAGTAAAGGAAGGAAAATGGGAAATGGACGGGTGATGGAAAAAAAAAGGGGAGGAGGCTTGGGGTTGCTAGACCGCCACCGACTGGGGCTTGTAATATCATGCCAGATATTTTGGCAGAAAACTCTCGATACCCAATCCGCATAAAGGAAGATGGAAGAAAGTTGAGATGTACAATATTGAGCGAAGAGTATATAGGTGAAATAGGAAAGAGAGAGAGAGAAAGAGAGAGAGAGAAAAGAGGACATCCTGAACCAAATTCCTCAGTAAGCAAAAACCAAGGAAGATATATATAAAAAAAAAAAAAAAAAAAAAAAAAAAAACACGAGAAAACTGGTATGACCGACCAATGTTCTATATCATGGGCATCCACAAACTTCCTAAACTCACAAACATCCCATACTCACAAACTTCCCATACTCATCCCTCATCCCTCATCCCTCATCCCATAACCCATATCCCATATCCCAACTTGGTTACGCATGTCATGCGATCCCATCTCCCAATTTCTCACACATGCAATCCTCCATTCTTTTTCTTCTCTCTTCCTCTATTTCACACGACCCGACTCGCCCTCCTTGCCTCTTGCATCATCTCCTCCTCGTCGTCGTCCACGGGCGCGGGTCTCCGTCGCGACTGCTGTTGCCTTGCGACTTCCTCGGCTGTGTAAGGATGATGACTGACCTCGCGTCGGGCAGTATAGATGGGTTCGTATTCCTTTGATAGGGAAAAGAGAGTGTAAAATAGGAATATAGGTTTTGTTTTGTTTTGATTTGTTTTTTTTTTGAGAAAAAAAAATAAATAAAGAATGTAATGAAATAAAATGAAATGAAATGAATAAAATTGAATTCGCGAAAGATCCTTCTAAAGAACAATTACTATACTTGACTATCCACATAAACTTTGCTTGGCAAACTCCGTCCCACCCAATATTGCAATTTCCGCGTTGCACTCAACCCTTATTCCCACAATTTATAAATATGGCAACAACGCTTTCCCTAAATTGACCTACCCTTTCAATCCCACTCGACCCCAACCCAACCCCTCCCCTCAAGAGATTATCTCAACCTACCTTCAGTTGGCTCTTAAATGCCTCATTGGGATTCATGCAGAACCTCCTGTTCTGGACGAACTGGTACGCCTGGTCATAGTCTAAACTGAGCGTCTCCATAACGTACGCGACGACAAAGGCCGGAGATCGAGAAATACCGCCGTTGCAATAGACGAGAGCCTTCCCTCCGCTATGTAGGGCCTCATCGATAAAGGATTTGGCTTGCGGGAAGTAAGGAATCAAGTTCTGAAACGGTGAGTCTGAGACTTCGAGTGATAGATAGCGCAAGTGCTCGGGATAGTGCACGCGCAGGATGGACGACTCCTTCCGGTCCAGGAGGCAGAGGACATGCGTGATTCCGACGGACTGAAGGAGGGGTAGCTGTTTGGAGACAGAATAGGGGCCGAGGAAGAGGCCAGGCTAGAAGGTAGGAAGAGATTTAAGTGGAGTAGGGTTTAGGTTGGAAAGCGTACGGATGATAGTTGTTGGTTTAAGGCGTGGGATCAACCAGGCAGTGTACTGCCCTTGGTCTACCTTTTAAAATATCTCTTCCTTCGTGGCAAATTGTGAGATTTTTGAAATAAACAAAACCCATCCGAGCTTTGCAAAAAAATGCGCCATGATGCCAGTCCCGGCTCAACGTACCAGAATTTCCTGCATCTCTCTCCTCATCTCGTACCTCCAATCCAGCACGATAGCGTTGTTGAGTGGCTTGAACCTCTCATTGCCCATGGGACTCCCATTCTGGCCTGGATTGTTGCTGGACTGCATGGCGGCCAGGTTGTGCTGCTGGTGCATCAGTACAAGGTTCGTTTGGGGGGGTGGGAGTCTACGGGAAAGGATCTAGAGTTCTGTTTTTCAGAGTTTACAGACAAGGAAGGGAAGCTCGGGTTGACTAAGAAAGGGCAAAGGGAAGCGTGCGTGGAGTAAGCGGCTCGCAAAGACGACTTCGTCACCTCAAACCACATTGCCCGTCACGTGTCCTGGTCCGAGCCTCTTTTTTTTCCTCCTTCACTCCTTCGCTCCGGCTGCCTGACTAAGCACGTTCCTGGAAACTGAAGTTTCTCATCGCTTCCCCTCCGTACCGTAAACGTCTGCTCCGCCAAACCCCCAATAATGGTTTTGCCTTCTTTACCCTCCTCGAAAGCCTTGCCTTCAATCCCCCCCCACATGGCCGTCACACTGAACTCTTATTTCCCGTGTAACTCGGCCTTGCCACCAACGCAATAAAGTTCAATATTATACACTGCTGGGTATATAATTATATAAAGAGAAAAAGAGAAACCATAGCTCGAGTGGCTTTGGTCAAGATGGATGGGGGATTTCGAATTGATTTCACACACGCAAAACAAATAAAAACATTAAATGACTGAGCAATTAATTCTACAATACTTGTAATAAAATAAGATATACAATCATTATCCCTTGTCATATTTATGTTTACTAACAAATTTAATTATTTGTAATTATATTTTAAATTTTTTATATTGTAACGGCTGACTCCTGAATTTTGAAAACTTACTACTTATTGTTACATTCTGTTTTTAGTTATTCTTAGATATTTAAGCTCAACTTTATTTTTATCTATGTGATAACATTCTAATTAACACAACCTCATTTTTATTAGTATAGTCTTACTACTAGTGATATATGTTGTAATTATTAGCTTATTATATCTCTTCTATCAATGATCGATGCATCAACGATCGATCATACATCACTCAATTGTGGCTTAGACGATCTTTGTTTGTATCGACCAATCATAATTTAGCATTAATAAATACATGCATATTGGCTTCATTAGCCAGTGCGCTCTTTTACTCCAAAACACACACATTCGAAGATCAAATTTCAACAGGTTATGAGCCCCGAGCCGCTCGAATTGCAGCTCGACAACCTGAGATCTACGCAATCATCTACGCAATTACAACTGCGATTACTGTAAGTGTTTATTTAAAATCGTAAACAACGCGTCAAACAAAGCGATAAACAACGTGACAAACGACACCGCGATAAAGCAACGCGATAAACACGTAACGACATAACATTCAATGACGCGACACGACGAAATGGACAACCTATATGCATTATCGTCATCAGCAACAAGATCGACAAGATTGCGGTCTAAATCAAAAACAGACAACAGACATCAAACCCTTGACGACGATGACGGATTGGATAGCAACCATCAAAGTAATATCGCATTTAGCCTCGATCGACAGGAACAGATGGCTACAACGATCAGAAATCAGAAAGATAAATTAGACACGCTTGCAACCCTAATGGGTGAATTGATGGCAAAAATCGATAAAACGATCACATCACCTAGCGCGCCGACCAATCAGAACGCAGCTACAGAAGGCAATACGCCATGACCATTACCATTACCAACAACATCAACAAAGCTTAACGATCTGGCGAAGGAGTACCTGAGATCGATCAACAAATTCGATGGATCGGGTGGCGCACCCAGATTGTTCGATTACTTTGATGCCGTAGAGCAATTTAT
>RBNK01000408.1:0-26559 GCA_003990785.1 Endogone sp. FLAS-F59071 | reverse complement strand
GGTATATTCTATGTTTGTAAACAAAATAAAATAAATTAAAATAAAATACCCATGAACAGGGTGGGGGGAAAGCGTTGGAAAGAATAAACGGGTATCTTACAATGTGGTTTTTTTTTTTTTTCAGGCATACTTGACCAAAGCCCAAAAAACAAAAAACAAAAAACAAAAAACAAAAAACAAAAAAACAAAAAAAAAACCTAGTTTTAAAATGACTCCATAAAATATATAAATAAATCATTGTTCGCAATAACTACTCTTGACGATCACACCTCCTCTACCTTCATCGTTTCCGACTCCTTCTTTTCTCTCCATTCCGTCTTCTCCTCAAGCGCTTCCCCATCGACAACACTCGTCATCTCCCTTTCTCTCTTCATTTTCTCGCTCCGCTTCTTGTACCACGTTGTCCCCCTAACCACGCCAACCCATGCAAGTGCGACCACGACTCCAATGGCTGGCACCTCAAACAGCTCCCAATCGCCAAGCACCTGTAGTGCCGGGAACGCGTGGGTCTCGGACATATCTAGGGCGTCAAACACGCAATGCACGCCGGCCGTAAGGAAGAGGTTGTCGGTGAGGATGTAAATGACGGAGACGACGATGCCAAAAAAGACACGGTCGATGAAAGCGATGGGGTCCTCGATGCCATAGTTGAATATGTCGGCAGGGAGATGGAATAGAGCAAAGATCACAGAGTTGGTGAGCACAGCCACAATGAGGCGGAGGTGCAGCTGACTCTGCGGGACGGGCGTAGGCAGAGTCCGAGACCGAGACTGGGTCGGCGAGACAGTGTATCCAAACGACGGCGTGAGCGAGGATTGCGGCGGGGCGGGACGCCGGGAGGAACGGCGGGCCCGGCGGGGCGGATGGGTCTCGTTGACAAAGCAGAGGTATAGCTGGGAGAGGGCGAACCCGCGGAAGAAGAACTCTTCAAACAGGCCCACAGATAAATAATAGTTGACATAGTCGAGAATGATGCCGTACCACGGGGCGGCTAGCCAGCTTGGGTTAATAGTTATCTTGCCCTTCTGGGCCGCAAAAACAACGACAAGATCAAAGAGCTGGGCGAGGCCGATAATGAGCACCGTGCCGAGGATGCCTGATGCGATGCGCATGCTCTTGAGTCCCACGTCCTCCAGGCGGAGTGGGCCCCAGAGCATGACCGGGATAAAGACGGTTATCCAGTTCCAGGGCGCGATGATGAGAAGGCCATAGGTCCACGTGTACTGCAGCTGTATGAAAAAAAGACGAACGGCGGGCGAATGCTCGATCAGGACCATGATGAGGATGGAGAGAAGGCATACTAAGTGAAGGCACAAGAGCTTCCACCAGGGGAGCTGGCGTATGTTTGTGAAGAACATGAGCGGGGGATGGGGGAGGGGGGGATGAGGGGATGGGGGGATGGGAGAGTAGAGGGAAAACGACAAGAGAGAAAGAGAAGAGTTAAGTTTCAGTGTTTTGATGGGGGTTGAGATCTGCGCTCCGACGATTTGCAGTTTGTCGCAATCTAACGGTTCCCGCGCCGAGCGGGTGCGCTTTAGCCTGATTTGGCTCGTGTCGTCATCGCCAAATGCTATTTCTGTACTTGTATTTACTTGCTTAAAAATATCGTGCATGCCCTTTAGGACAAAGAGTGACGAACTATTAACTATTTGCAAAGTGGCCTCATTCTTTTTTATTCTCTGGCAATAAACAACATGGCAATCATCCATCACAATGACTATTTAATTAATTGATTACAACCGTATCATTATTATAATCACTATTATTATTACGCACATAATTTATTTATTTATTTTTTTCATCCCACCCTTTTCATACCACCACCATCCCCAATACCACCATTCCCATCACTGCCCACCCCCACCTCTCCAATTTCCTCACCCTTCCCGCCCCCACCCCCGCCTTGGCCCCAGTTCCGACGTATCCCGCCCCGACCCCAATCCCATGACTCTCTGGATACGGCTGCAAATTACAACTACTCTGCCCTTGCTCCCAAATTCCATCCACCGTTTCCATCAATTCCCCCGTCCCGTTCCCTGCGTCATAGTAATCCTGCGACAACTCCCACACACCCACCCCCAACACGCCGCGGCACCGTGCGTAGGCAACTTTGGCTCCAAGTGAGCGCGGATCATCATAGCTAAGAAAGATGCTAGTATTAGGATTATATAACCACGGGGTTTGTGAATTCAAGTCCCAGTTCCAGGTCCAAGCAGAGGTGGGAGTCGTGGCATTGAGAAGGAGCTGCTGGGTGCGAAGGTTGGTCCATTTCCAGAGACCCGAGTAGACTTTGGGAGAGCCTGGGAGGGGAAGGAGATAATAAAAGTGTGTGTCAACAGTCTCATACCAAACATAATTAGTTCCATCACAGAAACTATGTATCACAATAAGCAATTCCCATACAAACGTTAAAATAAAGAAATGTAAGGCCCCTCCATGACTACATTCCTTTGCTTACCAGGACAAGGGTCCGCATACAATGAGTCATCACTATCTCCCATCGGTACCGTCGTTGCTGCATCCACAATCATGTTTCCCCCGGCGCTCATGTCCACCTTACTCGTCGTGGCGTACCCGTACAACGGTAATCCCATGACCATCTTCTCCTCTGGCATACCGCTCGCTGCCCAGCTGTCGATCCCTTGTGCAAACGCGTATGGTTGCCCACCCTTTGTGGGAGTACTCAGGGGTGCGTTGGGGCCCGTGGTGGTGCCTTGCTGGTAAATGTCATAGGCCATAATGAAAATCCTGTGTATTGGTAAGGGGGACGGGGGGAAAACGGTGAGACGCGAATGTGGACAGTAAAAAAAGAAAAATACGCAAGGAAGAAAAGAGAAGATGGGGGAGAGGTGGAAGGAGAGGGGATAGGGGTTAGGAAAGGTGCTCACCAATCAATGACAGACGCGAAGGCAGAGGTGCTGGAGATTGGGAAGCCATTCTGGAAGAAGGGCTGGGTGTCCACAGCAATGGTCAGGAGCTTGTGCACCGGGGAAAAGGCAGTGTCGAGTGCTGAGCGGAGGTCTTGGAGAAGGAGGAGGAAGTTGGGTGTGTCATTCGCGGAATCGACGGTGTTGCATTTGAGACCTTGGCGGCCAGGATATTCCCAGTCAATGTCGACACCTTTTGGAGCAATGGTGGATTAAAAAAAAACCCCCCCGAGTTCAAACCAGCAAAAACAAACACAAACTCTGCTCCTCACCATCTAGTTGATACTGTCTCACCCACGCGACGGCCTGTGCCACAAACGCCTGCCTGGTGGCGTTGGACGCGGCAACGACGCTCATGGCCTGCGATCCGGTCCAGCCACCGATCGAGAGGGACACGGAAACGTTCGCTAGATGTGCGAGGGACACGGTCTGGGCTAACAAGTCGGGCGTGTCAATAGTCGGGATCGAGCCGTTAGTCATGAGGGCGAAGGCGTAGTTGAGATTTGTAATCTGCGAGAAGGGGATGGATGTGGGGGGAAAGGTGGCAGATTCCCTAAATAGTGAACAAAAAAGGGAGGGTTACCGGGAGGAACTGTGGTCAATAGAGAGCGAGATGAGCGGAGGGCTCACCAGTCGCCGTAGTAGCCCACCACGACCTTGTCCGACGTTGTCATTGCAGCGTCAGTCCTCATGGTCATCGTAAGAACGAGCGCCAACGACGCCAGAACAGCCGAAAGGGCATATATTCTCATGTGGGCGGGTTGGGTTGGGAAGAGAGAACTGGAGGTTTTCCGGGTGGCAAGAAAAAAGCAAAGTGTGGTCGACGCCGCTTCTCACACTTTTGTCGCGAATCCTCGGGTTTTGGGTTTTGGGAATTCCGTCTCCCGATTCAGCATCGAATTAATTTTGCGACTGCTTCGTGGAAGCCTTATTGCCAAATGTATTCTTTTCGCAGTCGAACTGCTATCCATTTCTGTTAACTTGAGCCACCACAGGATCTCATTACACAAGTACAATATTATAAAAATAAATGTAAAAAATTATATATTTTACATATTAAGTAATAGAATATTGTTTTATAATTATATTAAACTCACAAGCCATATAAAGGTTTAAAAGCAGTGTATGTAATCCCTCTCCATTGTCAAAAATAAAAATAAAAATAATAATAAAAATAAAATAAAATAAAGTTATATAATCATGCCCAAAAATTATCAAAACTCGCTCGTTTGTCCTTTTTCCTTTTTCTTTTCCTTTTTTTTTTTTTTTTTTTTTTTTTTTTTGAATAAAATTCACCGGAATACTGACATTACAAAGGTCCAGAAGAACAAAAACGATATGTTATTTACCTTCTACCTTAACAGTACATGAATAGAAACTTTGCATTGACCAGTCGGATGCGTCGGTGAATATCGATTGGAAGGAGAGGAAGGGTGAGGGTGGGTGGGGTGGTTGCAATACTCAATGTTTGAATGTTTGATCCGTCGATAAACCTCGCGCGAAGGAAAAGGCGGACAGCACATGACCATATTTGGTGAAAGTTACGCAAATGTAGCCATACACACGCTGCCCAACCGCGCCACCCCATAAATCACTTTTTCCTCCAACACCCGACTACCCATGCCGGACTTCTCCATCGTCGATAGCCATGTCCATCTGCAAGATCCTTCCTACGTCCACATCCCATGGACGACGCGTCACCCTGGCAAATATGACCAGCCGCTTCTCCTCCCGCAATACAATACCGCCACCGCTGCCGCCTCTCTGACCATAGACTCAATCGTCTACGTTGAGACCGACACGGACCCAGCTTCTGGGCTCGCCGAGGCCTTTTGGATCAACTCCTACGCCGAATCCGTGGCCCCGCAGGTCCGCGCCATTGTCGCCTTTGCGCCGGTCTACCAGGGTGACCACCTGCGCTCCTATCTCGATATTCTCAAGACCCTCGGCACCCGCATCAAGGGCGTTCGATATCTTCTCCAAGATCCGGAGCGGGATCCGACCCTTCCGGCCTCTCCAGAGTTTGTACGTGGGTGCCAGATCCTGGCAGAGTACGGATACAGTTTCGACATCACAATCCATGCTTCAAAGTACCCAGAGCAGTTCCCGCCCATTGTGGAACTCATACGCAGGTGCCCCGAGACGCAGTTTGTACTGGATCACGCGGGAAAACCGCCATGTAATGATCATGGGAGGATCAGCGAGTACAGGGTCATGCTGAAGGAAATTGCAAGTTACCCCAATGTCGTGTGTAAGATTAGCGGGTTGGTCACCGAGGCAGCCCCAGAAGAGGTGCCCGTGAAGTTGGAGACCGTGCAGCCGTTTCTGGAAGCAATATTCGAAGAATTTGGGTTAGACAGAGTCATGTTTGGAGGGGATTGGCCAATTGTTGAGATCAATGGGGACACTTACAAGAATTGGGCGGAGATATTCGAAAAGTTGACAAAGCATTTGAGCGAAAGGGACAAAAGAAAGGTTTGGAACGAGAATGCAAGAAAGGTGTACAGGCTCTAGGAATCCCATATATGTTTTTTTAAATAGATGCCAATATTTATTTTCGTGTCCAGAGCACTTTGAAAAACGAAAGCATACAATCAATTATTCACGAGACTCGGACGCTAAAATAAATAAATCGTTATTCAACGTATCAAACTACCTTACATCCATATATAATTATATGCAGTGATTTGCGAATGACTGTCAAGACGGTGATAAATGATCCGAGCCGCTGCGTTTGTCAGTATCTTTACGACGAATTGACAAATATTTTCAGTGTTTGACTTGCTGGAACTGCAGGTCAACTGACAACATCTTAATGAGGACTGAACTCGATTGCATGCCACTTGCTATTAAGCTTACATCAACCACTTTCAAGAAGTATCTGTTTAAATATAAGAAACGAAAGGAGCGTGTCCGTTTTTCAAGTATACTCAAAAAATAATGAACGTTTACCTTTCCTACATACGTCATTTTGCTGGGCTGCTCCTTATGTCGAAAACGCTATACAACGTGTTGGATCGAGTGGTTATGGGATATATATCTTGATATTGATGAATTTGCAAAACTGTCTATTAGGATTTCGGAAGCGGTATATGGGCCAGAGAACCCGCAAGCCGCGACATCACTGAACAATCTAGCCGGGCTTTATGTTCATCAGGGCGAGTACGATGAGGCCGAGCCGCTGTACCAACGATCCCTATGCATCAAGACAAATGAAAATTTAGAGAATTTAAATATTTTAAAGATGACTAACCACAAGCAACGGAAGTCATGCACTATCCACTGATTTATCATCACAGGTTGATAGCTTTTTAAAAATAAAATTAAGTTTCAAGTACATGAAAATGTATTTGCTGGAAGGCACGCAGACCAAGGAGCAGCGTTGTCAAAAAAAAAAAAAATAGACAGCTAATGATGCAAATATCCACAGATCTCAAATTTAGTCTATTATGTCTATAGTCTCACGTAGATTGTGATGGATAATCCAGCCCAGCTACTCTGCAAGTGAGGTTTTCTTATTTTATTTTATTTTCAAATAAGCAACGTTGATTGATTACGAAGAAGGCCAAGAGAAAAGTTGATATTTACATAATATTTTTTATAAATCGATTCCTCATTGCCATCTCTTACAATAATATCTGTACAGTCAGATGTATACGTACGTACATGCCATGGCTAATTTTTTTTCGTTTCGAAAATTTTACATTTTCTGAGCCCTTTTTTAACGTTCATACGTCAAATGGCTCAACATTAGGTAGGATCTAATTCCGAGATCCAAAGGCAAAAATCATAGCACGTCTGAACACTACAACAGATATAGACATTTAATATACTTTCAATTTACAGGTGAATAAAAGGCTAAGTTTTAGGGAATGACAACGTTTGAGAAGACTAAGAATCAAAAACTAAGGGATCAAACATTATTAAGTTTTAATTTTTACATTGTTACGACGCTTATAGATCGTTGGAGAAGACGCTGTAGAGAGTGCCGGCTTTTCTGGTGATTGTGCGAATTTTCCTCTTGTGCCATTTCTTCGTCGGAGATTGTAGAGAACGACATGAAACCCTTGTAGGAGATCTTTGGATCGTCTGTTTGGATTTCGATTAGCAGTCGCCGCCCAGGGAAGCTATGGTCGAAGGTATACTGCCGATCGTGAATGCCAAAGATGGTCTCGAGATGAATCTGGTTGGTCTCGTCAAAGCGCCGCCACTGACCACGGTGTTCAAACCTCCACACAGGAAGAAACTGTCGATGGCAGTCGCGGCCAAGGTGGAGGATGGGCGAGGGACTTGTGGCCAACGTCTGGGGCGATGGCGAGACTGGTGTCGTGGTGCCGTCTGGCGAAGGAGTTTGCGAGGGTAAACTTTCTTCCAGGTGGCACGAGCACTCACTGCGAAGGTGCACAGTGACATATTTTTCGAGGAAATTGGCGTCGCGAATGGTGATGGCGCTCGTCTCCTTGTCGTGAAAGTATTCTTCTATAAGGCGCTGGTTGAGTTCCTCGAATTGCGTCAGCCGACTCTCCAGGGAGCCAAAGCTCCACACGGCCTCCATATCGCGGACGATGCTCATGGCGTCGGCAGGAATATCAAATGGCACGCCGTGATTGAAATGACTATTGTTGGTGTCGGGTTCTTGCCTCTCGAGGTCGAGATCGTCAGCCAACGTCATTGACGATCCTGCACCAGAAAACTGGTCCTCGTCGGGATATGCATTGTTGGCTCCATCCTCATTGGCATTCTTGCAAAAGCTCGATAAGCGGGACATACGACGGAACAGTTTTCCGGCATTGATCGTCAAGTTTGACCTTGAGGGTGCCATTCTGAAGAGTTTAGTGATGGATCAAATGACGGGGAGTTGATGTTACAGTCAGCTACTTAAATAATTTCGCAATATATCTTGCCAAGAAGTAAAAATCAAATAAGAAGGTGAAAAACGCGATATTTTTATTTTTTTTAAAAAAAAAAAACGATTCGGCAATACTATTTTTTGAACAGTGACATTTTCAAAGCGCAGTAGAAGGCTGCGGTTACCCATATCTCTGTAGAACGGTACACAGATGAGGTAAATATGTTCTATAGACCGGATCAATCGAGCCGTGGCAGACGAGCCACACTTACAAACGGCTTTTCTGTTACGCCGTCATGCGGGTGCTATGACTACAATTTCTTTCGGAGTTTATTTTGCTTATTCATGTGCTTTCTTCCATAGATCATCAAAATCAGTAAAAAAAAAGATTACAGCAAAAAATACCACGCAGCTGATAACACGCGCGGTCTGGCGGTTTGGAAGGCCTGGCTATTGAGAGAAGAGTTCTGTGTGTGTGCTTTTTAAACACGAAACTCCCCTCATGATAAAGTGGTGCTTTCGTTTTTTGTTTTTTTTTTTTGCTTCCGTTTTTTTTTACCCCTGTCAATACTTTTGAGCGCCATTTTATGTCGCACAATTTTTCTTATTAATGGTGCAGAAAATCGTGTGCTATTACGTAGCCTTGCAGAGGTTAATGATTTGTAAGTCTGGGTTTTCGTTCTTAGGTTCTTGATATACATAGGTTTTCACACGTGATTCGACAAGGTAAACAAACGTTTTTTTTATAACTTGCGCCACACCACAACAAAATAACTGGTATAATATTAATTTATGTACATTAACAGGAACGATATTTACTGCGTCCACTATTCGCTGTTGTCATATAATTATATACATAGATTATTATTTTTGAAGACGGACAGAAATGGCAGTCATTTCATTTCCGGCTCAACTACCACCTGATATCTGAAATTTTAATTAAAAAAAAAAAAAAATTGGTCCGCCATTCAGATTCACTTTACCACGAGCACTTTGACGGAACAATAAAATATAATTCTTCCCAAACAAGCGAATGACAAGTATCGTGGCTGTACCGAGTGTTGAGCGCGAAGCACAGCAGCAGATACTTTTTTTTTTTTTTAATGAATTGGGCTTAGGCGCGGGGATTTCGGCAACAGGGTAAGTTTTGCCAAGCCTGACGTCACTAAAGTCACAAGGTGAGAGCGCCAAAGATCTAATCTCATCGTTCTCATCGTAAGATTCCATTTACAAGACGGGGGGATACACTTGGCGGGGGTCTTGTAAATAGTTATTGACGGACGAGGAACGAATGTTGGAGCGTTATGTACATATACAATTACAAATTGAGATAAACTTCTGTAATTGCCGTAATTGAAACGAATTGACTTTGTATATAAATAAAGGAATCTCGCACCCTGAACATCAAAGGAAGACCGTATCAGTGGATCACCCACCAGAATCCTATGGTATCTATCTATTTAAAGCATCGGCAGTTAATCTTACGCACCCAAGTCACGTTGCAGCATTATCATGCACAAAATGGTGTCATTGTGTCACTAGATTCAACCAACAAGAAGCTTCCATACACCGAATCTACGCGCGAGAACGTTCACCAGCAAAAGTTCCCCAAATGAGTATAGGGCCCTCAGAACCTACGGTTTACGCGTTGATGTTCTAAAGTTTAAATTGAATAAATCATTAGCATGACATTTCTTAGTGCATTCGCGACAGAGGGAATCTTTTTGTTTTTGCCAAGAAAAAAAAATAAACAAAACTTTCAAGACCACACGTAATATTTGGTATTAACCCGCGGATTGTAAGTATAAGGCCGATATTCATTACCCCAGAAAACTTTTTCTCTTCTCTGCAAAGGCCTTGTAATAATTTCACGATTGGACGTCTCGAAAAGGAAAGGTCTTTGCATAAAATAATGAATCAAAGCCAAAGCTAAGGGTATTCCTTGTCCCAGTTACCCCAAAGGCTAGCTTAGACTACTTCACACCTGGTTAGAGTTAGTCATGCGTAGATAGCTTGAACAAGTTATAATTAAAATGAGTAATAAAAAATTGTATTTCTAAGTGTCGGCCATTTTTGAAACAAACAAACAAACAATGTTATAGGAGGGGTCAGGGCAAATAAACTGTCACGACGATTGTGACCATTAATCTTTGTTTTTTTTTTATATATATAAATACATAAAGCATAATCAAAATTCAATATCAGAAAATGCAACGATTACAAGTATGGTTATTACGAGTATAAGCTATAAAAATATAAAAGATAAATATCAATAATATAATGCTAGCAATATGTTAATGTTTTTGAATATTTGTTATTTATTTAAGTTTTGTTAGTTTATATAAATACTCTTTTATTCTATTGAATCAATACCTCTGGTGGCTTGTGACTGTCTATATGTATTTTTGAGAGTAATTGCTTTTATCCTGATTTTTTATCAAAGAATCAGAGTAATAACTACTAAGGCAGAAATAAGAAAGATTAAATATATCAGGAAACTATTTTTAGTTCATAGTCTATAACTAGCATCTGTACTCATACATAGGCTGTTTACAGGCTATTTGCAGGCTGTTCTAGCTAGTTCATGGTTTGTGATATTGTTCTAGTGGAGTTCTAGGGTAATTCACAGCTGTTCATAGCTATTTGCCAATAATAGTTTATAGTCTATAACTAGTATCTATGTTCATGGCTATTTTGTTCATAGCTCTTAGTAAAATAGTTCACAGCTCTTAGTAAAATAGTTCGTAAATTAATTAACCATTTTTCTAATGTAAAGCTATTTTTCTTTTTTATTTTATTTTATTTATTTTAGAGTCTGTTTGGTTGTATTAGTTTAGAAAATAATACTTATTTTAAAATAATATTATTTTTAAATATTATAGTAAAATTATAATATTTAATATAATATTACTATTAAAATATAATATTATATAATATTGTGATAGCCAACTCCCAAACTGCCTGATTTTCATAAATTTAGTATTATACTTAATTTGAAGTTACTGCAATTTTCTGTTCTCTTTCATTTTTAGTTAGTGTCATTTTTAGTAAATAATTTCACCACCAGTGATAAATATAGTTTTTAGCAACTGATCTTATTTTTATTAACAAAATATTATTCATAGTTATTAAGTCATACTTGTAGTAAAGTTTTTCTTATTTATTATTTCAGTTCCTTCAATTTTATATAAATACCCCCTCTATTTCTATCTAAATAAATCAGTTTTATATAGAGTTTTAGAATATCTTAATATCAGTTATAGTAAAGTCTAAAGAGTATAGCATATTTAGCTATAGTAAGGATATGCAAAAAGAGATATCACATCCAATATTTTGAGTATTCTCAACAAATACACAAATGACTGGTTATTAGTACATTTATTATATCTTGATGCTGACTGGCAAGAGAGTTATTGTAAGACTGACTCTTACATCCTCATTCAAGCAGAACTAAACTACCCCTTCAAGTAATAATAGCACACCTATAGTGGAAGACAGCATTGTTTAAAACAGATCACTAAAGAACATCTTTGCTTTTATATAAAGAAAATCACTAAATAGCTCTAGCTCTGAGGAAGAAGAATTTATTACACCTAACCCTTCTGATAGCAACTATAGCAAGATAAGAGAATCTATCACCTCTCTTATAGTATATAATGGGTTATCATCAGATGATAAATTAGCTATCGATTTTAGTAATGACTTACATATTGTGATGGACTAAAATATATTAACGGCAAGATACTCGGAATTGAGTAAGTGCAGAAAATACATTTCAGGGGTCTTAGCGGTTTATGCGGTAGCATCTTAAGAAGGGTATCATTGTAGGTGTTAACTAGCAAGAATTTAGTGTGATCGATCAAATAAAATGTATCTGTTAGAATCTCGAAACTATATCAATTGCTTACTCCTTAAGTAAGGCTTCAGTATCCCTTGGGTTGTCTGTTGTAAGCTTCCCTAGCTTGTTGCAGTCCGAATTTTATTGATAATTGCGAGCGGGGTATTTATAAGAAATTACAAGATGCTATACGGGCAGCTACCCAGGTTACTACTTGAATTTCTGATTGGCTCGGCTAAATATAAGGTACAAATTGATTGGCTAATGATATATCAGATCGAAATACTATTTCAGGTTATAGCGTAATTGCGGATCTTAACAACGCTAAAGGTCTTAACAACGCTAAAGGTCTTAACATTGTTGAAAGTCATATGACTTGATCTCACATGATCAAATTGTATGTCGTCACAAAATGTTCCGTCACATCTTCTTCCTTTCTGCGAGTTAAACTTCAAGGTACAGTTCTAACTTGGAGAAATCTCTTTGTAACTGCTTTACCTCTTCCTCTAGCTCATTTATTTCATTCTGTGTCGGTTGATTTAGTTGGTGCGTACTGCATCGAAAGTGATTCAAAGCACTGGGCTTGTGCTTGAATAGTTGATAAATCCGATCGGCCATTCTTGCATTATAGGCAGGGAGTGCTCCTTTGAGGGCTCATTGACAGATTTCTCTATCCTTCCAGTTCCAGATATGTTCAACTTCTTCATCCCAGAGTTGTGCGATTCGGTAGTATTCCTTCCACTCATTGATTCGTGCCAAATGTTGCCTCCTTTGAATGTTGCGTACAATCGATCGAGTCTTCTGTAAGGTCGATCCTTCTATCTCCTCAAGGTCTTCCAGGGGTTCTATATGTCGGTAGGCCTCGATCAGGCTGACTCGGACTTCATGGAAGTTGTTCCAGCAGGGCATGATATTTCTTGAGGTGGTTTCGGTGGACAGTATAGGGTAGGATCGTTCCTGTCATTTTTCGTAACTGATACGTAGTTCCTTTTATACTTGCGATGTAGTATGGTCCTTCCCATTTCGGGTCTAATTTTGCTGACCATGAAGACTCTACTATGTTCCGGTATAGTAAGACTTGATCACCAATCTTCAATTTTTCGGTTTCCTTGTGTTCCTTGTCGTAATTCTTCTTTTGTCGGTCTTGTGCAATGGCAATAAATTCTCTCGCCTTGTTTTGGACATTGTGTAATTCTTGAATTTCCTTTGTCACACGATGCTCGATTTGCTTTTCCCAGGAGGTGTGGCTAGGTTCCAGGGTGGTCATTACTTGATCTACCAGCTGATGAGCTTTCCTTCCATAAGCGAGCTCAAAAGGGGTGAACTTTGTTGTTTCTTGTTTCATTGTTCGTAGTGCAAATAAGGCGGAAGGTAGGTATAAGTCCCAATCCCCTCCTTGTGATTGTACTACTTTAGCAATCGTGTTCTTGATGGTTTGATTTGTTCGTTCAGTGAGTCCATTTCCTTGAGGGTGGTAGGCAGTAGTCTTTATCTGGCGGATCCCGAAGTGTTGCGTCAATATCTGCATGAATTCATTAACGAATTCAGTTCCTTGGTCGGAGGTCATTTCATAAGGTATTCCATGGTGGCAGATAATATCTTCGTAGATAAAAGGTGCAATATTAAGGGCATCTGCAAGGGGCAAGGCTCTTGCTTCGGGGTACTTGGTCAGGTAGTCTACTGCTACTACGATGTATCGATTTCCTCTAAGTGTTCTTGGTAGCGGTCCAACAATATCTATTCCAATATGTTCAAAGGGTCCTCCAGGTACAATCGATTGTAAGGTCTCGATTTCCTTTCCTCGGCGCCTCTTCTGGCAAGTGTCGCATCTCCTGATATATTCTCTAATATCTTCGTACATATTTTTCCAATAATATTTTTCTGATAGTTGTTGATATGTGTTGTCTACGCCCATGTGTCCTGCCAGCTGATGGTCATAAGAAGCCTGAAGAACCATCTGCTTTTTGTGTTCAAGAACTACAAGTCGTGTCTGTCCTCTGTGTCGCCGGTAAAGTATATTATTCTTGATAAAATAGTTAAGTGCCGTTGTCCATATAAGCCGTTGATTGTTTTCGTTCATCGTCCCAGTAAAGGTTAGGTTACTGAGGTAATCCAAATATCTGTTATAGAGTTCAGTGTTCATTGGGTAGGTATATTCTTTTTGGTTCGGGGTGTCGATCTCGGATAAATTGAGGTAGGCATGAGAGGGTGTCCACATTCTGATGATTCCGTCCTTTTCTGTATTGCGTCATGAAGTCATATTCCTGCAGTATAGCTAGCCATCGTGCATACATTCCTGTCAGATTTGGCTTATTCCAAAGCCATTTGAGAGCTGAGTGGTCTGTTATTAGGGTGAATTGTTTTCCAATCAGGAAGTGGCGAAAGTGTTGTACGGCCCAAACAACTGCTACGCATTCTAGCTGGGTGGCTCCATAGGAAGGTTCTGCTCCATGGGTGGCTCATCCTGCATAAGCAATCACATGCTCTCCATCTTTATCATCTTGCGCCAAGATTGCTCCGAGTCCAAATGACGATACATCAGTGTACAGCTTGAATACTTTCGTGAGATCCGGTCTTGCCATAACTGGTGCGTGGGTAAGTGCTTCCTTGATCAGATTGAATGCAGTTTGTGCGGCTGATGTCTATTCCCATACTCTTCCCTTTCTTTGCAACATGTGCAGGGGTGTGGCAATTTCAGAGTAACCGGGGATAAACCTTTTATAGAACTGAACCAGTCCTAGGAATCCTTGTAAGGCCATCTTATCTTGCGGGATTGGGAAGGCCTTGACGATCTTGGTCTTTTTTGGGTCCGGGTGGATTTCTCCTCCGTCAATTATAAATCCGAGGTATTCGATTTTCTTCTGTCCAAAGTAGCATTTTGATGGCTTGATCCTTAGTCCATGTTTTCTGAGTCGTTCAAATACTTCCTTCAAGGTCACCATATGTTCTGCGAAGTTCTCTGCATAGATGTTGATGTCGTCGATGTACACAATCACTCCATGTCCAATTAAATCATAGAAGATTTCGTTCATTGTGGCTTGGAAGGTGGCGGGTGCGTTACAAAGTCCAAAGGATATTCTTGTAAATTCGTACTATCCAAACGGTGTAACAAATGCTGATTTCTCCTGTGCTTCGGGCGTCATTCCGATCTGGTTATATCCTGCCCATAGGTCCAAGGTTGAGTAGATTTGCGCCCTTTTCAACATGTTTTGTAAGTCTTCTGAGTGGGGGATCAGATATGCATGCTTCTTGGTGACTGAGTTTAATTTGCGATAGTCGATAACCATCCTCTGTCCATCCTTCTTTGGTACTATGCTGATAGGTGATGCCCATGGGCTTTTTGATCATACGATTACTCCTGACTCCAATAGCTCTTGAACATGCTTTCATACAAAGTCATGATAGTTGGCTGGCAATCTGTAGGGTGCCTGTTTGATCAGTTTGGCATCTCCTGTATCAATATGGTGCGTGAAGAAGGCTTGATCCGGCAGGTTCTTGAAACTGATCACGATGATATCCTCATACTCCTTTAACAGGTCTTGCAACTGTTTCTTCTGGTTCGGTAACAGGTTTTCGTTAAGGGAGTAGATGTGCTTCTTGGCGCTCTCCTGATCATCCAGTCTTTCCATTATCACGTTTGCTTGTCCAGTCGATCCAAATCCTTTCCTTCTACATCGTGTTTCTTCCAGGTTTTCTATTTCCTTCAAAGGTTGTTGTTCGCATTTGACGATTACCATCTGAGCAATTCGATCACCTTGGTATACCTTGAATTGGCTGTGGTTGTGGTTTACCAGTCCAACCTTAATTTCTCCTTTATAGTCTTCGTCTATTAATCCGGGGAAGGCTCCTATCCCAGAATTGCGGTAGAGTCCACTTCTTGCCCATACTTGTGCATACTGTCCAGGTGGTAGGGCGATAGCAATTCCAGTTTTTACGAAAGCTGATGATTTTGGTTCTAGAGTGTAGTCTTCATCCGCGTATAGGTCGTATCCTGCGGCTCCTTCGGTTTTTCTCTTTGGTGTAATTGCACTTTCTGTCAGTTTCTTGACTTGAGTTGCTGTATCCTTTTCTTCAACCGTAAATACTTCTTCAAAGGTAGGGACATTCGGCTCCTTCCACTGTTCATGAGTTGTGTCCTGAGGTAGGTTTTGCCACAAGTCCTTCCACCACCAATAGTGCATGCTGATACGTTCATCGGGGTGGATTATTTCTTCAAGCACGATGATTTCTTCCTCTGAGTCTGAGTCACTTTCTTCAATCAGGATAGGTCCATCATCTTCATTGTCTTCCTGAAATAGGGCTCTGACTTCAATGGTTGTCTGCGTGGTATAAACTTCATTGCTCCATTCCTCAGGTACTTCCTCATCTTCATTCTCCTCAGGTATCGTCTGTTCTTGTTCTCGATCATAACGTTCCTTCCAAGTTCCGTAGTAGTTGATATCGTACGGTTCATCTGGATATCTGACCCAGTTTTCGCATTCCCAAAGGTCATAGGGATTGACCTCATCCCAGTAGCATCCTTACAAGTAGATGTTGCAATTTCCCTAAAGACGTCCTTTGCCGATGTGTCCAATATTCATCCAGAAACAGTCCCACACTTCTCCAGTGTTATCTGCGAATGGGTGAGGGTTCCTTCCATTATACAGCCCATGATTCATCGAGGGTGGAGTCCTTCGGCAGGTCTGTGACAATCTTGGTTTCCTGATCTTCTTTTCTGTTGGCAGGTGCATCTCCAAGGTATCTTGGTAAGGTATCAATTTTGTATCGCTGCAGGTGCATATCATCTCGGCGCAATAGATGCATTGCTCACAGAATGGACACCGAGTATTCCTCATATTGTATTCAATCAACTGGTTCTTCTCCAGAGGCATCAAGTGGCAGTATTCACTATTAATCACCACATTTGCTTCTTCTTCTTCCACCAAATTGAGGTGCGCCTGTCCGGAGGTTATTTCTTCATCTGTGTCACTTTTGTCTTCCGGTCTCTGAGTGAGTTTCGGTACTACTCCTTTCTGAATATCCAGAGGTATGCTGAATTTCCTTCCATGGTTGATGAAGATTAATTTCTGTACATCCAGGTCAATTCTAGCTTTGGCTTTCTTTAACCAGCTGTTACCTAAGATGGCATTATAGGATTGTGCATCGGTGACCACCATTCTGACAGGAATTATTTCTGTTCCAAACTGAACTGGTACTTCTCTGAGTACTCCTAGAGGTATGCTGCTTTTTCCACTTGCGACCACCAAGGTAGAGGTAGCAGGTTCGTCAATATCCCATCCTAGGCAGTCTAGGAAATGCTTGGCGATAATGCTGACTCCTGCTCCAGTGTCGATAATAACTGAGCATACTAATCCTCCAATGTTGCATTGTGCATAGGCGGATGAGGTATAAGTTTGCTCCTCTTGTTCTTCGGCAGTGTTAACTTCCTCGAATCGGATGGTTGGTTTGGTTTCGGTAATCTGCGTTTTCACCTTCTGCTTTGTTGATGGTGCGATCTGGAAGAGTTGTTTGAAGGTAATGTTGGCCTTTTGGCCAGCAATGTCCTCCCATGGATCATATTCGAATTCTCTAACTCTCCTAGGCTTCTTCTCTTTATCTTCTTTCTGATCCATCATCTCTTCATCTCTGGTAGTCGAAGTAACTGTCTCACCAGGTTGCATTATTTGTTTGAAAGCTTTGTCCCATTGATCTTCATTCAGCTGTTGCCTTTGTTTTGGCTTCTTAGGCTTCTCGATAACAACCTCAGGTTCCTGAATCGGCTTCTTCCTTGGGTAGGGAGTCTTCCTAGTGGTGGCATGGCTAACTGCTTCGACAGGGTAGGCTTCCAGGTATTCTTTGCTGAATTCTTCATCTTCTTCTTCGATTTCTTGCACTACGTTGGCATGGTCGGCCTTCTTTACTTCCTCTCTCTCTTGTTCTTCCTTCCAACTTCTAGTTTGGCAATTCTTGGCAAAGTGACCACGTCTTCCGCAGAGGAAGCAGTTTATCTCAGTCTTGTTGCGTTCTTCGGTGACGAAGGTTCCTCTCGGTTGTCTATTCTGTCGGATCACCTTGGCTTCAAGATTGGCTATGTGTGCTGTCATTTCTGAAAACATCTTGGTAATCTTCTCCATTTCGTCTTTGTGAGTTGTCTTTCCTGTTTTTGCCATAACTGTTGGTTTGATAGTGTCCTCCTCAGGTGGTTCAGCTGATGCAGATACCATTTGGACTACAGGTATTCCAGTGCTGAATTTCCTGCATAAGTCTTATGGTAGCTTGTCATATAGGGATGCCGAATGTCCTGCTTCGGTATCCCAAAAGGCCTGTGCCATTCTGACTTTCTCTTCCATACTTCGAGGGCCAAACCTCTTGATATGGCGTTGGATATCTGCGGGTAAGCCATTCATGAACACCATTTCTCGTACAACCAGGCTGGTTTCTCCACAAAGTTGCATATACTGATCGATGGTATTAACCTAGTCTTCCGGGCATTGATTGATTGATATCTTCATGTTGAATAGCTGTTCCTTGATTGATTCTCGCTTCTGTTTGGTAAAATACTTCTCCTCTAGCCAGGCTCTTGTAACATCCCAATGAGCGGTGGCTAGTGCTGCGGCAGGGGGGTTATTTCTGGCTGCTGCTGTAGCTGCGAGGATTAATCCTCCTAGTCCGGTGGCTGCTACATCCGTCAGGGCTACTTGGTATGCTTCTCTTACAGGTCCTCTAAGTTGGGCAGCTAGGATAGGCAACCATCGGGTGCTGACCGTTCCTTTGGCTGCGAAGTAGCTTTCCAAATCATCCAGGAATTCTCGAACATATTCCTTGGTGTATCCGTAAAAGGTAGGTAGTCTGTCTGTCATGGTTTCTTCGTCCTCTTGAGGTCTTCTCCTAGATAGTTGTAGTAATACGGTCGGTGGCAGTGGTAGTGCCGTTCTTGCTTTTGTCTTCCACTATAGGTTTTGGCAAGTTCGGTTACGCAATATAGGTAACAAATCGGTCGATGTGTCGATTGATTTCCTGCCAGTCGGCACCAATTGTGATGGACTAAAATATATTAATGGCGAGATACTTGGAATTGAGTAAGTGCAGAAAATACATTTCAGGGGTCTTAGCGGTTTATACGGTAGCATCTTAAGAAGGGTGTCATTGTAGGTGTTAACTAGCAAGAATTTAGTGTGATCAATCGAATAAAGTGTATCTGTTAGAATCTCGAAACTATATCAATTGCTTACTCCTTGAGTAAGGCTTCAGTATCCCTTGGGTTGTCTGTTGTAAGCTTCCCTAGCTTGTTGCAGTTCGAATTTTATTGATAATTGCGAGCGGGGTATTTATAAGAAATTACAAGGTGCTATACGGGCAGCTACCCAGGTTACTACTTGAATTTCTGATTGGCTCGGCTAAATATAAGGTACAAATTGATTGGCTAATGATATATTAGATCAAAATACTATTTCAGGTTATAGCGTGATTGCGGATCTTAATAACGCTAAAGGTCTTAACAATGCTAAAGGTCTTAACATTGTTGAAAGTCACATGACTTGATCTCACATGATCAAATTGTATGTCGTCACAAAATGTTCCGTCACAATATAAGCATTATTTACAAAACATCTGATAACAAATCAAATAACAAACTAGAAATCAATATATATAAAATGACAGAAAGACTACCAATCTTTACTAGTTACATACTAGCCAAATCAGTAATCAAGTTTATTGAAGACTTATATATTTATAATACAATCTGACAGTTCAACAACATTGCAAAAGTAAATATTCTAGAAGTAGTTTTACAGGGATCTGCCAAGATTATATATGATATTACAAGACTTGCTATAGCAGCAAATAAAGAATTTAATATAGGAGCAGGAGGAGCAAATATAGAAACTGATACTGCAGTAACCTTTACCAATGCTATTACATAGTTAAGAGCCACCTATTATATAGCTGACATATAGCAAAGTATGAAGGATCAGCCAGCATCAATGTATTAAGGAATAAATAAAAGTTCCCTTGCCTTCTACATAAAAATCCAGCATATAGTAGACCTTGCAGAATACCTAGTGATCAATCAGGACCTTATTATTAAGTAGTTTTTTATAAATGAACTTTACCAAGAAATCGCTCTTCAAGTACATTCTAGCTCAGTTGGACTAAACTATATATAAAAGGTTGATTATGCATAGAGGTACTGGGTCACATAAAACCTAGATCAAGATATAATGCAGCAAATATTGCCAAACAACCTTTAAGGACCTTGTACAGCACTAGCAGTTGTATCTATCATTGTACTAGCAACAGTTAACTGAGGAGCAATCTTACAAAAAGATCTAGCTATAGATAACCTCATCAAACAAATGAGCAAGATGATCATATATATATTAGAACTTAAAAGATATATCAACATATAGTAACTAGTCCAACAATTTATAGCAAACCTAACCCCTGCAACTAGATTAAATATATACCCAATCAGGAACCCAAGGTGCTTTAGATATAACCAAGATAGGCATATATCAAGGGACTGTACTCAGTTAGATATAAGAATATGTAGGAGATATAGAGAAAATATTGAAATTTGATCTTCGAATATGTATTTGGAGTAAAGAGCGCACTGGCTTATGAAGCTAATATGCATGTATTTATTAATGCTAAATTATGATTGGTCGATATAACAAAGATCGTCTAAGCCACAATTGAGTGATGTAGCATCGATCATTGATACATTGATCATTGATGGGAGAGAGATATAATAAGCTAATAATTACAACACTCCCCCTGCTTGATATATCTTGATAAAAATAAATAAATAAAAAGGAATAAAAATGAAATGTTCAACTGTATATCGCGAATAGCATCCAAGAAGTACATTCACTGCAAATAACTATATGTAAAATACTACTTGAGTAATAAGAATGACGTGATAAAGAACATAAAATTTTTTTTAAAAAAAAATGTTAGTTATGTAAGCCCATTTTTGTGATCAATATTTCAAGTCTTGGTCACACAAGTGGCTTGGTTAATGCATCGGCGATCATTTCATCTGTTGCCATGTAAATGATATCTATCACCTTTGATTCAACTTTCTCTCGAATAAAGTGATGCTGAATATTGATATACTTTGATCGAGCGTGATTAATTGGATTTTTGGCGAGGGTAATTGCTGATTGGTTGTCTTCAAATAAGGTTGTTGCACAATTCAGTAAATATCCTAGCTCATCTAATAGGGTGTGTAGCCAAATGGCTTCTTTCGTCACATGTGCTAATGCCATATATTCTACCTCAGTTGTTGATAGGGCAATGGTTGATTGGCATTTGCTTGACCAGCTGATGGCTCCTCCTGATAGGTTGAAAATATAGCCCATCGTTGATCATCATGTATTAATGTCTCCTTCCCAGTTGGCATCACTGAAACCGATCAGTCTTAGATCCTGATCGCGTCCAAGGCACAGCTTATAATTGGCTGTTCCTTTAATATATCTTAATAATCGTTTGAGGGCATGGTGATGTTCTTGCATTGGATTGGCCGAAAATTGACTAATGATGCTGATAGCAGCAGCTAGATCAGGTCTCATCCTGATCATCAGGTATATTATGCTGCCGATCATTTGTCTGAATAGACTTTGGTCTGCAGATTTTCCTCCTTCAGCTTTGAGTTGAATGGATGGATCAAGGGGTGTGCTGATTGGCTTGGCGTCCATCATGTTAAATCTTGTAATGATTTGATTAGTGAAGTGGCTTTGATCAATTGTGATCGTGTGTGTTTTTCGATCGCGCATGACTCGAATACCCAAAAAATGTTTAATTTTGCTACAGTCCATCATATCGAATGCATTGCTAAGTTCTGCCTTGAATTTGTTCATCATTTCCATCGAATCAGCCAGAATTAGTAGATCGTCGACATATATGGCAATAATTATCAGCAATTGATTTTCTTATCTTCTTCTTAGATAAATGCTGTGATCTGATTGTAGTCTTGTAAAATTTGATTGGCTGAGGTAATTGTCGATCTTCTGATTCCACATACGAGGTGATTGCTTTAGTCTATACAATGATCAATTGAGCTTACACACAGCTCTCGGTGACAGCTCCGATTGGTCGATTCCTTCAGGTACCATCATATAGATCTCTTCATCAAGATCGCCATTCAGGAATGCTGTTTTTACGTCCATTTGGTAAATTTCTAAGTTTAGGACTGCTCCGATCAATAAAAGTGCTCTGATCGACGTGAATTTCACCATAGGAGCAAATGTTTCATCATAATCAATTCCTTGCTGTTGTGAATATCCCTTGGCCACTAATCTCACCTTGTACCTGGCAACCGATCCATCAGTGTTGAGTTTCTTTTTAAATACCCATCTGCATCCAATCAGCTTGTATCCTGCAGGCACCTCAGATACAATCGTCCACGTGTCATTATTCTTAAGTGATTTAAGCTCTTGATTGATCGCTTCCTCCCAAAGCTTTGCATTAGATAGAGAAATTGCCTCCTTGTAGGTCATTGGGTCATTGGTCGATTCAATTAAATTAGCTTCTGATATGCGATCTTGCCAAATTTGTAGAGCTTCAGTGTTGATCAATTGTTCGATTAGCTCCCAGGTGTTGTCGTCATCATCATAGCCTAGCCATTTAACTAGATATTGCCTTTTTTCATCAATCTTGCGTTCTCCGATGATTGCTTCAATGACATATTCTTGATCTTCTGGGTTGACGATTGTTGGGGATTTTAATATAATAGATTCATCAAATGTAATATTGTGGCTGATCTCTATCCTCCTATTGGTTGGATCCCAGAGTCTGTATGCCTTCTTTTCGTTATGATAGCCAATCATTTTAAGCTTTTTGGATCGGAGCATCAGTTTCGACCTTTTTCCCTTGCAAATATACATATATGTGTCAGCCCATATGACATGCAAGTTACTGATATCAGGCTTGTGACCATGCTATAATTCAAATGGTGAAGCACTCTCCTTATTGGCTCACATTGGCAATCGGTTGCATAAATATGTGGCACTTGCGGCAAGTTCTACCCAAAGTTCATCAGGTATGCTGGCAGTAATTTTAACTGCTCGGATCGACTCCATCAATGTCCGGTTATATCGTTCGGCTACACTGTTTTGTTGTGGCATATCCGGTGTCATCATTTCATGATGAATTCCGTTTTTGATTAAAAATTCGTGCATCTCGGTGTTTACATACTCTCCTCCTCCATCTGACTGGAGAATCTTAAGTTTTCGGCCCGATTGCGTCTCAGCGAATGCCTTGAATGTCCGGAATCGATCAAATGTATCACTTTTATTATCAATAAAATATGTTGTGATGTAGCGAGTGGCGTCATCGATGAATGTTAATATATATTTTGCTCCATTGACTGATGGTGTGGGCATCAGCCCACACAGATCTGTATGCACCCTTCCGATAGGCTCCATCGATCAATTTTTCATGTGTCCGAAAGGCTTGTGGTGTGACTTTGCATGTTCACACCCGGCGCATATTTCGATTTGTCCGGTTGACAGCTGCACATCTTTGAGCCATGTAACAAATTTATTGATTAATTGCAGAGTATTTCGGCCTAGATGGCCTAATCGGTGATGCCATAATGTATAGTCATCAATCTTGGAATCAGCGATGTTTGTAATCTTGGAATCGGTGATGTTTGCTTCTAGCTCTGGTGATGTCGATAAATGAAATAGGTCACCATCGGCTTGTCCAATTTTAATTTCTTTATGATCCATGCTGATTTTAATTACTGATCCGTCGCTCTTAAAGGTTATGTCATTTCCATCACATGTCAATGCCCGCACAGATATTAAATTTCTGGTGATCTCTAGTACATATAAGATGTCCCGTAATTTCAGCTCGTCATCGAGCTCAATTGTCCCAACGTGCATCACGCGTAATTTCTCATTCCCTGCACATGTGACCAAGCCGTCATGCTCAGCTACCGTCTCGAAAAATCTCCAATTGGTTGAACATATGTTGCATGGTGCCCGAATCGATGATAGTGCCAATCACCAGATTTGCTTCAGCTCTCGGTTTAGTCTTTTCTTTTTCTTTTTCTATTTTTACCCAATCGTTAAATTTGTTGCATTGAAATATTCCATGTTCTTCCTTGCAGACGTAACATTTTTGAGGGTGTCCCCAAAAATTCCTGCCTCGATTAGCTCTGCAATCGCCGCCTCGGTTGCCTCTGTCATTATAACCTCCTCGATTATTTCTATTATCATTGTTATAGCCTCGGTTTCATCCAGCGCTTCCACCTCGATTGTCACGACCACTACCTCAGTAGCCACCTCGGTCGCCGCCTCGGTTGCCACCTCGGTAGCCGCCTCGGTAGCTGCCTCGGTCTGTCACGTGGGCTTCGTCGCGCCTCTGCTTGTTATCTGGGTCAAACCTGATACATGCAAGTTGTAAAGCCTCCAACATTGTTGGCATATTCTCCCATGCAAGTATTAATTCCCGGTACCTGGGGCTTAGACCCCGGAGATATTGCGGTATAGCTTCTGTGTCGGTCATATCTTCGATTTGCACCATAATTCAGTTGAACGCGTCATTATAATCTTCGATCGATCCTTTTTACTTTATCATCGCAAGCTTATCGCACATTCGTAATAATTGTTCCATTGGTGCATATTTTTGCATCATAGCCTCTTTAAGCTTATTCCATGAATCAAATTCTCCCGATATGTTCATGTACCTCCGTAGCTACATTCTAGCATTGCCTGTAATTTTACTAATCGCTGTATTGACTTCCTCTTTTTGTACTGATAGATTGGTGCTGGTAATAAATTGTTCTACAGCATCAAAATAATCAAACAATCTGGGTGCACCTTCTGACCCATCGAATTTGTTGATCGATCTCAGGTACTCCTTTGCCAGATTGTTAAGCTTTATTGATGTTGTTGGTGATAGTGATGGTGATTGTGGCATGTTGCCTTCTGTAGCTGCATTCTAATTGGTTGGTGTGCTAGGTGATGTATTTGTTTTATCAATTTTTGCCATCAATTCGCCTATTAGGGTTGTCAGTGTATCTAATTTATCTTCCTGATTGATTGTTATAGCTATCTGTTCCTGTCGATCGAGGCTAAATGCTATATTGCTCTGATGGTTGCCATCTAATCCTTCGTCATTGTCAAGGGTTTAATATCTGTTATCTGTTTTTGATTTAGACTGCAATCTTGTCGATCTTGTTGCTGATGACGATGATGTATTGTGACGGAACATTTTGTGACGACATACAATTTGATCATGTGAGATCAAGTCATGTGACTCTCAATGATGTTGAGACCTGTAACATTGTTGAGACCTTTAACGTTGTTGAAATCCACAATCACGCTATAACCTAAAATAGTATTTCGATCTGATATATTATTTTGTCGCCCAATTACATTATAACCTGATATATCATTTTATTATATCTTAGCCAATCAATTTGTACCTTATATTTAGCTGAGCCAATCAGAAATTCAAGTAGTAACCTGGGTAGCTGCCCGTATAGTACCTTGTAATTTCTTATAAATACCCCGCTCACAATTATCAATAAAATTCGGACTGCAACAAGCTAAGGAAGCTTACAACAGACAACCCAAGGGATACTGAAGCCTTACTCAAGGAGTAAGCAATTGAGAGAGTTTCGAGATTCTAACAGATACACTTTATTCGATCGATCACACTTAATTCTTGCTAGTTAACACCTACATCGACACCCTTCTTAAGACGCTACCGCATAAACCGCTAAGACCCCTAAAACGTATTTTCTGCACTTACTCAATATCAGAGTATTTCGCCGTTAATATATTTTAGTCCGTCACAATTGGTGCCGACTGGCAGGAAATCAATCAACACATCGACTGATTTGTTACCTATATTGCGTAACCGAACTTGCCGAAACCTATAGTGGAAGACAAAAGCAAGAACGGCACTACCACCGCCACCGCCCGCATTACTACAACTACCTAGAAGAAGACTTCAAGAGGACGAAGAAACCATGACAGACAGACTACCTACCTTTTACGGATATACCAAGGAATATGTTCGAGAATTCCTGGATGATTTGGAAAGCTACTTCGCAGCCAAAGGAACAGTCAGCACCCGATGGTTGCCTATCCTAGCCGCCCAACTCAGAGGACCTGCAAGAGAAGCATACCGAGTAGCCCTGACAGATGTAGCAGCTACTGGACTAGGAGGATTAATCCTCGCAGCCACAGCAGCAGCTGGAAATAACCCCCCCGCCGCAGCATTAGCCACCACTCATTGGGAGGTTACAAGAGCCTGGCTAGAAGAGAAGTATTTCACTGAGCAGAAGCGAGAATCAATCAAGGAACAGCTATTCAACATGAAGATGTCAATCAATCAATGCCCGGAAGACTAGGTTAATACCATCGATCAGTATATGCAACTTTGTGGAGAAACCAGCCCAGTTGTACGAGAAATGGTATTCATGAACGGCTTACCCGCAGACATCCAACGCCATATCAAGAGGTTTGGCCCCCGAAGTATGGAAGAGAAAGTCAGGATGGCACAGGCCTTTTGGGATACTGAAGCAGGACATTCAGCATCCCTATATGACAAGTTACCACAAGACTTATGCAGGAAATTCAGCACTGGAATACCTGTAGTCCAAATGGTATCTGCATCAACTGAACCACCTGAGGAGGATACTATCAAACCAACAGTCATGGCAAAAACAGGAAAGACAACTCACGAGGATGAAATGGAGAAGATTACCAAGATGTTCTCAGAAATGACAGCACACATAGCTGATCTCGAAGCCAAGGTGATCCGCCAGAATAGACAACCGAGAGGAACCTTCGTCGCCGAAGAACGCAACAGGAGTGAGATAAACTGCTTCCTCTGTGGAAGGCGAGGTCACTTTGCTAAAGATTGCCGAACTAGAAGTTGGAAGGAAGGACGAGAGAAAGAGGAAGTAAAGAAGGCCGACCATGCCAACGTAGTGCAAGAAATCG